>JAYMTS010000503.1:0-10598 GCA_036898005.1 Geranium phaeum
TTAGCTAGACATGTGTTAACTAACAGTAGTTGAAACCATGGTGAGGGGTCTGTCCCACCAACTGTGGACCTGTGGACTCAGCTGTCCGACGTGATGTCGTGTTAGTACATTAATAAAACGTTCTATTCTTTTTTATAAAAAAGGAGTATCATTTTTGTAATTATATTTTTATGGGATATATTAAATTTAAGAATTTCAATATGTGAAATAACAAAAATGCAATGGATCAATTTTGTACCATTTTACTTTTGTATTTTTATAAATAAATATTATTTATCATTGCCCTTTCATATGTGAAAATCTTAAATTGAAACAACTTTGTCCAATTGTTTGTATAATACTGGTTTCGAGGTACAGTTAGTACTTAGAAGAAGCTATTATTTATATTTAATAACTTTGTGTTTGTTTCTTGTTTGTTAGTATGGTTGTTTGTAGTCCTGCTTTGCAGAGTTTTCGCTTGTGTGCGAAGTAGTATGTTTGGTATGTGGGTTTGAGCGAGAAAGCTTGGATCATGTGTTCTGTATTGAATCACGGGATTTCTTCATCCCTTCGTAATGAAGGTCGTGGTTTGTATTATACTTATCGTCAGGTTTCAATATGTAGGTTATTGTGTACACTTAGTTTATGGGTGCGAAAATTGTCCCACCTGACTTATTTATTTGAATGAATGAAATCACCTTCATTTTCAAAAAATCAAATCAAAGCTCAAAATACAAATTTCACCTATTCTCAAGACATAATTCAAATCAAATAAGTATAATTTATCTGTATATAGTTCTGGTTTAGTTTTGGTCTATGGTAAACCACCTTCAAACCAATTCAGGGGTAATTTGGTATTGTTTTAGAAAAAATTGAATTTTCCATCCAAAATTTAATAGAGTTTGGGCAAAATGTAAAAAAAATGAAACCAGCGTACCTTAATTTGAAATTTTTATTGTAGCTGTAGCAAAGTGCAAAACGCATCTTTATAGTATGGGTAAACTATAATTAACCCATGAAGCAATTATATATGTACAACTTTTGTTGGCGATTAAAGTGTGAGAGAACGAGTGAAATTGGCCAATAATAGTGCAACTGGTAGACTATCATTGGAGGGTGTTGAATTAAATGTACGTATTGTGTCTTCTTTGCATTACTTGGTACGTAGAGAACGTGTACAATACTATGAGCTTAATTAGTTGATAGTTAACTTGCAGGTTCATAGATCGGTCGTGCCAGGAACCCAAGAGAAGGGAGGAGCTTAATATTGTAATTTTCACAGCACGCCACAGCGCAGGATGTTTAGGGTCTCTTATATATTGTTATTTACTTTCTTTTATTGCCAATCACCTTTGCTTCCCCTACCAGCATGTCCATGCCCACGTTGCAACTTTACTTTGGAGCACCCACCTCCTTATACAAATTAAGTCAACTGTGATCAAATGTCTATATCACCCCTTAAATTTTCTGCAATAAGATCACATGTCTAATTAAGGAGTGACAAGTGTGTTATGGTGATACGAGATGAATTTTGCGTTCTCTGTCACCACTTAATCCCGAACCCGCAACTATATGCAAATTTCCAGCCACTCCAAATTATGAATTTATATTCTGCTCATCATGACATCACCTCAATTGAACAAGAAAAATCATTGTTTTTTGTAAACGATCTTAAATACATTTTAATAGACAATATACACAAGTATAATTATTTTACTCAGTTTTTTTAGTATATTATGGAGCCGGGAAGGTATATATGGTTCCTCCGACCCACCCCCATTTGGGGATCTTGAATCCTATACCATATTCTTGTTTTAATTGTTGAAATGTCATCTTTGTGTGTTATATGTTAGGCAAGTATTTTAGTAGCCAAGTCCTAACTTAAACTCTATAAATAATAAAAATATAAACATTCTACCATCTATTCAAATAAAACTGTGATATGAAATAAATTTAAACTATGACGTGATTCTTTAAGGGGGTAGTATGTTCCTTTCCATAAACAAAAGGGGATTAGAGAAGAAGTTGAAGTGCTCAAGTTAAATAGTTTCTTAGAAAATAAACCCGAACACTCTTTGTAGCACATAGAATATAGCTTTTACCACATTTACAGGGTCAACTCCACCCCTATAAAACCCACAACTCTTCCCTCGACATTTTTATCACCAAAAGGGCGCGCACACACACATACACACACTCTAGCTGACATCTCCCTCTCTCTCTCTCTCTCCACCAATTAAGCTCAAAGCCATGGAGTTGATCAAGATAGTGATCATGATAGCTGTGACCATGGCTTTGAGCATCACCATCACCATGACAACCATAGGTGAGCAGACACAAGAATCGAAAGACGGTGATCATGAGGTAGTGGTCCCATCATCATCAGGCAGGGGGAGCCGCTTCCTCGCAGAGAAAGCCAAGAACCCAAAGGCAGCGGATCATTGTAACAAGGACAACGACGCGTGCTACGTGCATGGCCTCAACGCCACCACTTGCTGCAACAACAAGTGCGTCGACGTCTACGAGGATAAAAAGAACTGCGGAGAGTGCAAGAACAAGTGCAAGTACACCGACACATGCTGCGGAGGAAAGTGCGTCGACACTAACTACGACAAGAGGCACTGCGGAGTATGCGGCAACAAGTGCAAGCCAGGAGTTTACTGCCTTTATGGAATGTGCGAGTACTCCATATAGTTTATTTAATATTATGTAGACACTCCATTTTGGGTCGTCCCTCATGAGGTTTGTCATTTATTTCAATAATACAATAAGAGAAGCCACATTTTCGTGGTTTCCATCACAAGCATTGTAGTATATATATACTTTTACATAATTCATAATCGTCAATTGCAAAACAGTTTCTCCAAATGTAATAATAATGCTACTTATTAATTAGGGGTAATTCCACATAGGTCACTCAAATTGTTTGTAGTCTCACATAGGTCACTCAAAATTTAATTTAATTTGTGAGGTCACCAAACATGAAATATTTCTCACTTTTGTAACTGGAGTTACATTTTTCCATCTTCATGAACATGTGCGCGGCACATGCTTTGAATTTATTTAATAAAACCAAAACTACCCCTGATTTTAACTATTGCTTCATTATTGATAATTTCCGTTAATAGAAATGTTAACAACTTAAAACTGTCACCTAACTTTGGCCTAATTTGGATTACAATTATTATTTGAAAAACAATTAGTGCAAATTTGCAAGAGCTTAACCATTTTTCAAGCCATAATTTTTTTAAAAAATTGACAGATTATGTTGTATCTCTGCTTTATTACAATAGAAATACATATATTCCATACAAATTCATAGCAAATTTTAACCAAATTCAAAGCAAAGTGCAACCAAATATATATATTTCAAACCAAGTTCAAAGCAAATTTTAACCAGATTCAGTTTACGAAAAGAGATTCCCAATGTCCATCACATGGACAAAACACACCCAAAAATCCACTAGCAGCTTTGTATAGTAGTTAAAATCCAAAAATGTGCAGCTTTTGACTTAAAAGAGACAACAACTTGCTGTTAAAATAAAATCGACCATAAAACTCTAGTAATGAGATTGGCTATTGCTGTTGGGTGGAGCATTTACTTCTTCTACACTGTTTGGTTGAGGTTGGCTGCTGCTGAGTCCTCCATGAGTTCCTCTTCCTTTACCCCTGGTTGCTTTGCCCCTAGTTCCTCTGCCCCTTACAAATCTTGCCTCTTGCACAAATCTTGATGATGAAACAATATTTTCAGTGTTCAAGCTAGTGAACACTCCCTTTTAAAAGGTACAAATTGAGTTAGAGCATAAATTTGATTGACAAACCAGAATTGAGCAAACCTTCTTTTAGGATAAATAAGTAAATAGAACTTACTGGTTCATTAAACACTGTGTTCAGCTCAAATTGAGCAAGCCCCATGGACGAACTGCTTGAACCTAGCACAGATGTCCTACGTACCAACAACTTCTCTTGGAAAGGAGTGAAGCTTTGGAAAGTCTCCCTCACTTGTGTTCCTGGTTCATTATTCCTTCCCATTTCTTGTTGCCTTTCATGTTGCCTTTTATCGTACCTAATAGAAAAACACATATCACAAACACAAATTGAAATTATAATTAACTAATCATGTAATAAAATCTTGACAATTTTTGGAGCAACAATATATATTTTTTATCATGTATTACCTTTCTTGTGCAGCTAATCTCTTCTCCTCAATTTGAGCAGGAGTACATTTATGCCGACTCTCTAAATACTCGACACGGTTAGACCTCCTTCTCGCAACCCATTGCTCGAATTCTTCTTCAGTTCTCTGTTGTCCTTTAGTCCTTTGGCTCCTGTCAGTTGCTGTCTCACCATGATCTTTGGTAGAACATGTTCTTTTATTATGCCCTACTTTATTGCATTTGGTGCATTTCACCCGACTGTTCTTTTGTGAGTCCATTTTTTCACCAAGTTTTTCCGCTGCACTCTTTCTCCTCCTTACTCTAGGTCTTCCAGGTGGTTTGTACACAAATGGAGGTAAAATAGTAGGGTAGTCATTGTTCATGGGCCACTTGTCCATGGTGGGTACTGGTTTGATGAAACTGGAGTATATCTTTTTATAACTCTCTACACTATAGAAATCATGTATATAATCCTCAGGTTGCTCTCTAAGGTATATTAAGGCTGCAATTCCATGTTTGCATGGGATGCCGGTCAACTGCCATTCAAGGCATTGACATGTCTTAGAAGTCACATTTACTTCACATGCTACTCGCCCTTGATAAACCTGAAATACTCCATCACCGCCAGCAATGGCTTTCAGTGATCTACTATCTTCTCGAACCTTAATAAACTCGTTCTTTATACGCTTACAAATGGTCCCTCTATAGTTTTCATACCTAGAATGCCTCTCACAAAACTTTGTCATCAAACCTAATCTAATCCATTCACACAAGTCATAAGTAGGTTTGTCACGGGCATCCCGTATCCAAGAATTGAAACTCTCCGACATATTATTTGTTTGCTCGGATGACCTAGCTCTAGGTGTAAAGTAAGCTTTGCACCAACCTTTGGCATCACGTGCAGATAGCCAGTCGAATGCGGCTGGATTTTTTTCCTTTAGCTTTTCCATTTCCTCTTTAAATGACTGGATGGTAATTGCATTTGCACAGTTGTACAAATATTCCTTCAAGTCTGCATCTTTGAACTTCAAGAGCCAGTTTTCGTACATATGCCTCATGCAGAACCTATGCTCCACACGAGGAATCTCATGTTTGAAATACTCAACCAGACCCTATGTAAACCAAAGTCAGAAGCATAGTAATTTATTAAAATAAATTGGAGAACAAGAGAATAAGATATATCACAATTTTTTTAAAAACAATTCTACCTTTTGTTTGTCGGATATGAAGACAAACCCTTGCTTTTCGGGTCTTCCATAATCTGTGAAGAACTCCTCTAGAAACCAAGTCCATGTATTTTTATTCTCTTGTTCAACTATGGCGAATGCTAATGGGAACATCCCATTGTTTGCATCCCACGCAACCGCTGACAACAGCTGACCACCAAATCTACCTTTCAAATGGCAACCATCGATCCCCACAAACGGTCGACAAGCAGCTTCAAAACCTTCTTTTTGAGCTGCATACCGAATATACATTCTTAGGAATCTACGCTCTTCATTCTTGGTCCCCTTTGTATCGTTGATCCCTGGGAGGGTATACCGTTCAACCTCCACCTTAGCCTTGCTCCCGGGGTTGTGTTGTCTAATCATTGCACAATATGTGTACAACCTCTCATACTGGCTTGCCAGATCTCCCTCTATTAAACCCTTCGCTCTCTGAACAGTCCGATACAATTGGGTTCTACAAGGGATGACCCCCAATTCGTGAGTAATCTGCGCCTGCAGAGCAGAAATGTTGATTTTTGGATCGTTCCTCACTTCTTGCAAGTACCTAAGTCAATCAAAAAAATTACAACAGTTTACAAAACTGATTTTTTTAAACACTATATTAAAGAAAACATCAACTTTACAATACAAATATATTTAAAACACCAACCTGTTAGCAAGGAAGTCCGAGGTTATCCTCTCATTCTTAGTTGGACGATTACATGAGTGCTCTGAATTCCACCGACTGATCTCCATCTCAGATCCTCTCCCGCGCCGAGTGCTACACCAACATCGAAACATGCATCCTGGGTATTTGCATATTATGCAAATCTTCTCCCTATTGTTTCTGTCAAAGTGATAATCGAATCCCGTTACAGTAGCATAGGTTTTGAATACTTCTCGAAAGGTTTGTGCATCTTTGAACTTGGAATGCAAACCTATTTCTACTTTCTTCAAATTAGGTACCATTTTCCACACCTTCCCAGTGAAGTCTATATTGTCTTTCACTTTCCCACTAGCATCCTCTTCTCCATCACTATCCAAATTGGACGGTCTTAACCAATCTGGAAAAACAATATTTATCTTACCCTTAGATGATTTACCATCTTCTTCTTCTTCATTGCTCTCACTTCCCTCATCGTTACTTGCATCATCACCACCTTCAGTGTTTGCATCATCAAATTCCCCATCGGTAGTTACATCATATGAAATTATCTGATTGTTTGCATCATCACCATCTCTATTGTTTGCATCATTACCACCTTTAACAAATTCCTCATCGCTAGATATAATCAACCCTATTGGTTCTCCATCCAAACAATCATTTTCATAAACATACCCAGCTTCAATAAGACTGTCGAGTACCTTATGGGTACAATACGTCACTTCCTGGCTTACCGGCCTTTTCCTTTTTGAATTAGACCCTTCCCTCACATCAATCAACTCCTCTATTGATTGGGGAGAAGGCTTGGGAACGTACCCAATTTCCTCATGATTGTTATTGTCCCTGCCACACTACATACGTAACAGAAAAATAATAATTAAATAAGTACATGCTCTAATCCTCTAACTAGACCTAAGAAGTAGTTTTGAAAACTTACGGACACATCATTGTTATTATTATGACTTATATGCAGCAAACCATAATTTATATACAACATGCCATAATTTAACCTTGTTATGGCTTATATGCAGCATATCATCATTGTTATGGCTTATATGCAGCTACTATTGTCATGGCTTTTTCTGAATGTTGCTGTTTCCATGAGCTGATATATATATATATATATCAGATCATGTACTGATTATACCTTTTGTGCGAGCAGTTGCCATGATCTGATACAACATATATACTGATTTCTTTCCCCTCTTTCTTGTGCATATGAGATTAGCCATTTGAATGAAAACAGAGAGACATAGTAGTCTATTTAGACACTAAACCCTCAATTATAAATCCAAAACCATCATTTTGAAATTGAATAATATTCAAAACCCTCCAAATTTAAAAACCCTCAATTTTGGAATCCTTAATTTCTATACCCTAATTTTAAAATTGGTACATATTCATATGATTCAAAGCCCTTCAATACTATCCAAATAGATTCATAGTTTGGATTTATTTTGCAACCTCAAGTTTTTGAACCGAGACTTACCTCCATTCCAGCTGAGAAATCGACCCCTCACGTTCTGTGTACCTTTGCAGAAACTCGTCGATTCCTATCGCCTTCGTTGTCGAGCGTCTTCGCCTCTCCCGCGTTCGCCGTCGCACTGTCCGCCTATCACGCCTCTGTGTTAGTTCAGTTTCTCATCCTTGTAGAGTTTAGTTTGAAACAATACTGTATACTTTACAAGTGATCAACGCAAAACCCTTTTTAATAAATAATTTCAATAAAACGCAGCGTATAAATTTAAGGGCAAAATAGACTATTCAATTCTTAAACTAACAGCAGTTATAACAGTGGAAAATATTTTATATTTAGTGACCTCACAAAGTAAATTAAATTTTGGGTGACCTATGTGAAATTACCCCTATTATTTATTATGTCCATTAATTTGAAATAATGTCGATCATTTTTGCATCTTATTTGTTCCAACCATCGTCCTCGAAAATAAGTCTTGTATGACACAACATTTAAAATATAATATAACACTCAATTAAGATCACGAGTAATGTAAATAACCAACATCAAGTTAATACAAATTTGTGGAATTGGTAAGATCGATCAAGAAATAAGTTTGAATCCAATGAAAAGTAAACTCATATTTCCTCTAAAAAAAGTAAACTGATACAACATGTACAAAAAATTAAAGAATAATGTAGCTATATTGAACAAACTCATTTCTTTCATTCCTGTTGCTCTGTTTCTGCACTGAGATTCTTCAACTGTGAGGTACACTTTGAACGATCCAGTGGTTTGATTTCGATAAATTATCATTTACCCCGGCCTAATCACAGTCATTAGCAATATGTCGAATAAACTCTTTCTTTCTCCATCACATACCTTCACCTTCCCACAATCATCTCCTTCAACTCTCATTCACCACAAAGTAGAAGCTGACACATGCTATCTTTATGAAGACGGAGAGAGCTTGATTCTTGTAGCGAAAACAGAAGTTAGTATTTGCATGATCAACAAACGAAGATTTGGTACATGATCTACATTTAAACACACATTTTTTGTGCATCAACACCTAGCTTTGTATGTATTGAACCGAATTCGTTTCCCCTCCAATAATATGGACAAAAAAGTCACTAATTAAGATAATTATGGGCTAAATACGTTGTGATTGTTTTTTTTTTTTCAAATTTATGTATATTTGAAAAAAAATATAACAATCGTTTCTCGTTTTTCAAAATTAAAAAATATACACAGATTAGTTAGGGTTAGTTCTGGCATTATCAAAATATACTATGGCACCAGCTTATAATTATATAGTAATATGAGTATTCATCTATCAATTTGAGCTTTCAAGTGGGTTAAACTTCTGTCAGTAAGTCAAGTGGAAGCAAAAGTGTGTCTTTCCGTCTATTTTAACCGATCCTTAAAAATGTTGCAAAGATAATTAAAGTTCAAAGTGTTTCTTTGCAATTAGTGTAGTACACTTAAGTACTCACCAAACTATTAACTATAAAAATAACCCTCATGTTTTTGTCATTCCCCAAATATCAATTATCACTTAAATTGCATGTTTTCTGATCGTGTTTCATTTACTTCTCATCCACAATAAATCAGGTAGTGTCAACTTGCATTTTTCAAGTCCTGTCTAAATGAATATATACCCATTTAAACATTTTTGGGCCACATTATTCTACCTAATTGCCTGTTTTTTGCCCACAAATTTACTGAGATATGGGAAGATAATTAAAACTATATTTAATAGAAAACCTTCCTTCCCAGATTGGAAATTGGAAATTGCTAATTTTAAGAGAGGATCATCAATCATTTCAATATACCACGCTTTTTTTTATTTGTGTAATTGCAATTGATGTATAATCCAAATGGGAGTATATTTGTTGTGTGTATCTCATGTGATTAATGAAATGTTTCTTACAAATATATTGTATTAAAAATTAATCTAATTAATAAATAATTAGTAAAATATATATATGAATATGAATAATATAAATTAAATACTTGAGTTGAGTACAATATTTTGAAAAATTGTGAACAACAGGTTATCAAGAACAAAATAATACTTGCTATTCTACTGCTAAGATAAAAAAAAAAACTTTATTTGCAATTTTAGACCGTGTTTACACATATTATAACATAAAGGGGTCAACTGTAATTTTCGAACATAATTCTACATTAAAAAAATTCGAGTTCTTAAGCCAATGGGGGCCACGACCTCATTCGTCATTGTCAGAGTCCCACATTGAAAAGATGTGAATCAAATCACCAGCTTATATAACAATCTGGGCCTCCACCTATCAGCTTGAGCTTTTAGGTTGTTGGGCTTCTGACAGTCCTCATAAGAGTTGAACTCATGACCTTTTCACTTTGTGAGTCAAAAACCATTGAGAGTTTCACCAATACAAAAAGGGTATTCCTAGCATAGTGTAGCATCGTGACACTTGCGCCGGGAGTTAATGATACTGATTTAGTTTTGATCATGAATGTTACTAGTCCAGTTGACATTACTCAATTTCGCCCAATCGCTTTGTGCAATGTTTTGTATAAAACTATTTCTAAAGTGATGGTTAACAACTTAAAAGTTTGTCTGGGCACCATAATATCCGTCGCCATGCGCTTTCGTGCTTAGTAAGATGATCACCCCAAAATCTATTGGTTTCTATTGAGATCTTGCATCACTTGAGAAGGAAGAAAACAGAGCGGGATGGGACCATAACTCTAAACTTAAACATGGGTAAAGTTTATGATTGGGTGGAGTGAAGTTATATTTTGAGGAAGATTCGGGCTTTCGGGTTATGTGAGGAGTGAATTGCTCTTATCTGAAGTTGTATCTCTACAACCCCTTACTCAATTGTTTCAAGTGTTCATAATTTTTCTTTATTGAGAAGTTATTACTAGTTTAGATAAAATGTGAAAACTACCTTCACGCATGTATGTAAAGATAGGAAAAAATATTTTGAGTTATCACTAGTGTCATTACCCACCTGACTTCCAATAAAGTTAGGTCTATGAATTTTTCGTCTGTGTTTGGGTATTTTTGCCATGCCTGGTCAGATAAAACGCAGCAAATGAATTTGGTGACCTACATACAATAGAGTTTGTACATGATCAATACATTC
>JAYMTS010000504.1:0-10598 GCA_036898005.1 Geranium phaeum
CATTGTTATAATACAGAGACTCATGATTATATGTTAGAAACTCATTTGGGAACGGGTTTAACAAGAGGGTCACGGGTGTAAATTAGGGGGCTGGGTGTTTTTATATACCCTATAAGGGAGAGTGATACCCGTCGAGGTCAAAGTGTTACGAGAGGGTCCCCGTGTGTGAACCATGGGAGTCCAAAATTAATCATTACTTTACATGTTAGAAACACATGTTTTAAAAATGGAAATACATTTTTATAATACAGAAACTTATGGTTATATGTTAGAAACTCATTTGGGAACGGGTTTAACAAGAGGGTCACAGGTGTAAATTAGAGTGATTGGTGTTTTTATATACCCTAGAGGGGTGAGTGTTACCCGTCAAGGTGAAAGTGTTACGAGTAGGTCCTCAGGTGTGAACTAGGGGTTTGAGTGTTTTTACATATTCTAGAGGGGAGAGTGTTACCGATTGAGATTAAAGTGTACGAGAAAGTACTCGTCGAGATGAAAATGTTACGGGAATGTGTAAAACTCGAACCAAGATACAAAATGGGTTAGGAAATTTCCGTAAGTGCTTTTAAAAAAAACTTTACAAGAATTTTTATACAAAATTGTGTTTGAGAGCTTATATTATTGGATGCTTACATGTGATTGCACCTACTATATTTATATACAAGCCATGCCATATTGGATGGATAAGATTTCATTAAGTGGATGGCCAAGATTGACTAACTAGAAAAGCCTTAGCAAAATATTCCTGATATTTTCATGGACCTATTTAGGCTTGGTTGTTTCTTGGATTTTTTCTAGATAGTTCAACTAAAGACACAAAAAGATTGGACTATTTAGCTCAATTAGGCCGCAACGCCCTGTATGGTCGAGCCACCTGCTTAACCCAATGTGCATCATCATCCATACCAGCTAAGTCATCTTCAATTGTCGAGTAATTTGATTTCTTTCCGATGAGGTTGTTTTGGGTTTGATTATCGGTCAGAAAAGTTCTCCGCGCAATATGTTGGTTAATACCCAAAATTGTTCGATTATGTTATGATTGGTTGCAATCATTTAAAATTGTATTAGTATAAATATATGATTAATGTCTAACTAATACAGCACTAAACATACCAGCTTGAGTTGGCTTAGTGGTTGGCAGTTGGCACTACTCGTTTCTTGGTTTCAGGTCAGGAGTTCGAGTTTCAGCACGATATTTGGGTGGGGTGGGTTTAAGGGTAGATAGAGAAAGTGACGTAATTCAAAAAATACTGCCACTAAACAGAATAATAATAACATAAACATATGTTGACTAAATTGTGCATGATTAATTAACTAACTGAAAATGATACAAGACAAGGAGAATCAAATATTTTGTTCCTTAATATGAAAGTGGTTTTGGTTCCATCTGGTGGAGAATCACCAAGTGCAGGCTCCTTCCATTTCTCTCCTCTTCACATCTCCATTAACTTTCTTCTTCATCATCATCATCATCATCACCAGTACTTTCAATCAACTATGCCTAATCGGTTAGGTAATGATCAATATTTAGTGATCTCTGATTCTCATATAATATTGTTTTGATGAAGTTATTTGTGTGTGGCAGATGAGCAGCTGCTGGACGTGGAGTCAGGATCGGCGGTGAAGATGAGGGTTCAGAATCTGGTGAAGAGATCGGAGGGCTGTGGAGAGATGATACTGAGAGGGATCAACATGGAGGTGAGGAGAGGAGCGGTGGTGGGGATCATCGGGCCGAGCGGGGGAGGCAAATCGACGCTGCTGAGGGCGCTGAACAGGCTGTGGGAGCCTCCGTCAGCCACCGTGTTCCTCGACGGCCGAGACGTGCTCGGCCTCGACGTCCTCTCGCTCCGCCGCAAGGTCGCCATGCTCTTCCAGCTCCCTGTCCTCTTCCAAGGTCATTCTTTCTTCACTCACACGCTTTCATCATGCAAATGCAATTACCCATCATGCTATTGCTAGTCCTCTACCCTTTGAAGAGTTTTGGTGTGATGTCACTTTGATAGATCTTGTTAGTATTGGATTTGCTGCTATATATGTTATATTCATTTCACACTTAATGATATGATATGATATGTGTATCTGCAGGCACAGTTGCAGATAACATAAGATACGGGCCATTATTAAGAGGGAAGAAGCTAAGCAACAATGAGGTGGAGAAGTTGCTGGCTCTAGCCGACCTTGACGCCTCCTTTCTCAACAAAAATGGCGCTGAATTATCCGTTGGTCAAGCTCAGAGAGTTGCTCTTGCTAGGACCCTAGCTAATGAACCCGAAGTAAGTTTCCACAATTTATATCCACTAGGGGAGCTTTCTTGGTCTAGAATTGCACTGCCTGATAAAATGTCTAGTGTTCGAATCCTAGTGGGTACTCTGCTTGGGGCAGGGGTGAGAATAACGGTAGATTAAGAACTGCAAATAAAAAATTAAAGTTCCCATAGTTCATATTCCTTGATATTGATTCACAGTTGATATGAATTTGATGATCATATTT
Source organism: Geranium phaeum (assembly GCA_036898005.1). Classification (NCBI taxonomy): domain Eukaryota; kingdom Viridiplantae; phylum Streptophyta; class Magnoliopsida; order Geraniales; family Geraniaceae; genus Geranium; species Geranium phaeum. The sequence goes on from JAYMTS010000504.1 coordinate 2,488, forward strand.
GTTATGTTTCTTGAAATTGTGAACCTTTTTTATGTGAAGGTGTTACTACTAGATGAGCCAACGAGCGCATTGGATCCAATATCCACACAAAACGTGGAGGATGTGATCGTGAAGCTGAAGAAAAATCAGGGAATGACGACTATAATGGTGTCACACAGTGTGAAGCAAATCCAGAGGATTGCTGATGTAGTGTGCCTCCTCGTGGATGGCGAGATCGTGGAGATTTTGGAACCTCACAGGCTGTCCGAAGCAAAGCATCCCACGGCGTTAAGGTTCCTCGAACTCGCCTCATAAAACCTTTTTGTATCTGTTCTGTTGTATATTTCATTCTTCACGTACGTGTGAGATTGATACGCCATTCTGATGTTCGTGCTGTGTTAATGTTTTATTACTGTTGGTACTAGATTACAATTTGCAAAAGTGTTTTCGCCGATTTATCATGAAACTCAGAATAGCTAGTAGTCTGTTGAATATGAGCTGGTTGCTGTTTCAGTTTGCCAATTAGTGAAGAATCAGAATGTGAAAAATAAATGCCAAGCTGTTTTTAAAATCATGGAGTAGCTGAGAGGGCACAGTAGTAGCAATAGCTCATGAGAATTTATCACAATGTTCACTGAATAGGAATTTTGAAGTCCCAGTTTTTGTTAACCCAAGACAAGACCAAACCCAAGAAATTATGACATGGGAATAAGGAATAGGGATGGCAGAAAATGCTCTCTACTCGATCGGAACAGGCATATCAAAATACGAACAGGTTATGAGTCGGGTATCAAGTATTTTTAGAGGTGTTTTTATTTCTTTAAATTTAACTATGTAATTAGAAGCGCATCAAAGTAAAGGGTGTTTCCAGAGAGAATGTAGACAGTAGATAGAGCAGCTTCTTGATAAGCAAACATGTTTGACTAACCAATGTAAAATGTAAAAGAAATGTATTTTAGGGTGAGAGAGGCTTGAACTCTCGACCCTTAGCTATGAGACCTACGCGCTAGTCAACTGCGCCACCACCCCATTGATGTGATGTGTACTCTCTTTATAAAATATACAATACTAATACACAAGGTTTGATCTTTTTTGAAAATCACAAGTTTGATCTTAATTAAACCGATTTTCGTAAAAATAATTAAGAATGAGATTGAAAAATAATTCATTTATTTTATTGCTTAGATAATTTTTTGCGTATTTTGTTTTATTAATATATCCTCTATTACATGAGATTTGTTTTTTGAAAGAAACTTTATTACATGAGATAATTATACTGTTATTCTACATTTTTATTGGTAATTTTTTTTGAAGTAATTTTTTTGGTATTGTATTTTATAAAAACTAAACATTCTTCTGTTTTCCTCTGACTCTCTTTAGAGAATTGAGATATCTAAACATAGAATAAGAGTGTAGTTCATTATAAGTTTATAACTACACACTAACATTAACCTTTTATTGGATGATGATAAACATTGATAATAGGTAAAATAAATGAGATGTGAAACAATAAAGAATTAAATCAAATATGTTTTTTATTAATCCACAAGGAACATATATATCAGAATATTCCTGGGACAGATTTTACAACCAAAATCCAGAGTCATCACATAAATTTGACTCCAGAAAATCCACCACCCAAACCACAAAAATAAAATAAAATAAAAAATACAACCAAATAATTAATCATCAGAATAAAATAAACCGTCCACCAATTATAATAGTATAATGAACAAATTTTACAAAAATAAATAACCTTTGATGGCATGACATTTATTTATCATAATAATAATAATATATAAATGACCTTACGTACCATCGTTCGATGATCAGTTGGTGAATGTGACTCGCGACACTTCGTCGGAAGCGTTGGTAGAGCACCATGCGTCGTCGGTTATGAACTGCATCCATGAATCGTCTTTGTCGTCGTCGAGGTTGTCGGTGTACGGCGACGGCGCCGCCGCGACAACGTTGTTGTCCGGAGACATCGTTTCTTGATAATTATCATGTGTCACTTGGCCTTGTGACGACGAGGTCTCCGTGAATGTTAGATTACTACACTGCCCTTGCTCTTCTATTTCCGAACATATTCCGTTTTTCTTGAACACGCGACATAATGCATATGAATCCTGAATTATTCACAATTTCACATCACATGATCATTAGGGTAGAGTTTTTGTAAAACGTCATACAAAAAGGTAACTAGGGCTGCCCAAAAATTACGGAACCGATGAAACCGACCCGAGAAATAACATGTTATAGGTCAAACTCACTTTAAAACTCAAGTTGGTAGGTAGATGAACGAACTAGTATTTAAGATGGTTAACAGATTCGCATTATTCAGGTGCGGTAATATAACTAAACTGGTTTGAGTATGAACAAAATCAAAACTCCAACAATTCGGCTTCATATATAAAATTAAAATCAATAAAAAAATCAAATCGAATTGAAAATTTGATTGGTTTAGATATGTGGTTCATTTTATTGATCAATTTTTTATTATTTGGACCAACAAGTATTGGGCTAACAAAAAAAAGTTAAAAACTGTCTTGAAATATGAGAATGTCATGAAATTCAATTAAGACTATTTCAGAAAAGATAATTGCAAATCCATCTCATTACCGCTGAGTAAGGGGACAACAAATGATAGAGCAATCAAACCAAGCCAATAATCTATAAATTAAAACTGGCCCAAAATACAAAATATCATGAAATTTTATTTAAAGAAAACCAAACCAAATCAAAGAAACAACTCAAACCAAACATAATTCCTAGATAGTTTTGACTTTATTATAACTAGATTGAGTAGTTTGATTATAGAATCTACTTGATTCAAGACTAACCGTAAACAGCTTTAAAAATTTTTCGGTAAACTAAAAATAACAACATGATCATAAAAATGTTCGCACAAAAAATGACATATGAAGAATTATTATGTCTACAGTCTACGTGACATCATGTTAAAAATTTCAAAAACTAATCAAATACATTCGGTGGTCACGGGTGCATTACTTTTGCTACAAATTCTCACATAAATATATCATATAATTGTCAAAAATCTATAACTTACATTACATATGATATCATTCAAACTTAATCATTAATTATTTTTTTTCAAAATTTATTAGTTTAATTAGTCAACTAGAATGAATTTAAAGAGGATGGACTTTAACTTCAAATCTAATTGTAATACTGTACTCTCTCACACATTTATTCGATACCTCCTAATAAATTAGAGCTCGTGCATATAATGGAATTACCACACGACTTAGTCAAATACAAAAAAAACACACATAAAAGTAGCATATTGTTCATTCATATTATGGTCAATAGAATGACCTAGAAGTTTAGTTGGTATAGTATACTATACATAGTGACTTGAGAGGTGCTTGCTGATGAAGAAAAAGAGCTATGCAATGATGAGTATTTTAAACGATGACACCTATTGTACATTGGCTTATATTGGCGTTTTGGAATAAAGCGAAAAAGCAACTACCAACAAAGTGACGGTGATGGATCGATAGCTACGTACAAGCTCCTTTTAACTGTTTCTACAGTGACTTCATGTGTTTATTAAATATAAAAATTCGTACTTGATACACCGTACACGACGTTCAATTACATGTATTTTATGGAAGTTTTTTGATATAAACCATTATTAATTATAGTGTACATTATCAATTTTGAAAAGTAGTCTACACTTAGATGGAAGCTAATTCATAGTGTTAGAAAATTTAACTATTAATAAATTGTGAATAAGTTCTTGATACATATATATCACAATTTGAAAGTTTATTTACACCTCATTGAAATCTAGTTCATATATCATAAGAAAGATGTTCAAAGCTAGCTTATATTGATTCTTAGTTTGCAGATAATTTGTATTTAAAGATCTCTTATTTTCTTTTAAGTTTTAAAGATAAATAACTCGTTTTTAGTGTAAACGAGGTGAATCGAATTTCAATTTATCAAGGCTCGGCTCGTAAAAAAGTGATTGGCTGGAGATTTGCTCCGGCTCGAACAAGCGTATGCGACGAAGCTCAAGTTCATCTCTAAAAAATGTAGGTAAGTTAGTTTAACTTTAATGTAAATACGCATTTAAAGAAATCATACATAGTAGATAAATATATATATAATTAAAATAATAAATGAGATGTCTCTTGAGAAAATAGAGATTTATAAAGTTAGTTATGCTCGAAGTCGACTATAAAAAAAATATGAATAGAATGTTAAAATAATTGAGTTTGAGCAGCTCATTAAATTTTGACTCATTTGTAACTATATCCAGTTTGACTAAATTTTGTTAATTGTATCTCGTGACTTAATTATAATTTATACACACTAATTAACATATGAAATGTAAGAATTCAAGTTGGAACATTATATTTTTAAAATAAAATATTTATTCAAGACAGATAATGTATTAAATGATGAACTTGAACTTGGGTGTCGTAATTAAGGGGATACAACTTTTGTCTCATTAACTTAACGAGAGACAAAAGTGAAGGCTAAGCTTTGTGTCTTGAGAGATCTTATAAGACCAATGCAAGCAACGAATATGCATCCAAATAATGAAACATATATATAAACATAAATTAAAAAGTACTGCCAAGTCAAAAGTTGTACAAACCATATATACATAATCTATGTAGCGAACAAAAAATAAAAAATAGCCATATGATAATAAGTTCCCATGCACAACTCTTAACGCGTTTATACATTTTAAATCATTTTAGTTTGAATTCATCTAGTAACATAATTTTTTAATCATGTCATAGTAAGTTAAGTATGTAAATGGAATAATGGAGAAATGACAGTAGAGAATTATAAAATGATTACCTGAAATCCGGAAGTGTCTTCAGAGTCATTGTCGAGGAGACGATATTCATGCATAACCCAATCCGTTCTAATACCTTGGGGAGCACGACCTCTGTAATATACCAAAGTCTTCTTCATTCCAATGGCTCGAGTCTGACTCGTCACCCTCCGATCTTTTCCGGTGGATTTCCAGTATCCGGCTTGAGTCGCTCGGTTTGTTCTGAACCCATTCGGGTATTTCCGGTCCCGGGGCCCGAAAAAGTACCACTCCGGATCCCTACTAGGCAAAAACGACTTTTCTGCAATTAATTTTAAAAAATAGTTGATTAATATATTGTATAAAATATTATAATGTTCAATTCACTTAAAAGTTCAAATAGATACTCGTGTAATTAACAATGATGAAATGTACCTGATAATTCCCAGGGCTCGCACTTGTAGAGATCGACTTCGGGAATGATGTCAAGTTCGATTTCTTGACCGTTGATTTTCCTCTTGAGATAGTAATTGACGAGCTCTTCGTCCGTCGGATGGAACCGGAAACCGGGAGGTAGCCCCACCGGCGACATTGATCCTTAATCTCTCCGCAGCTAAGCTACAGCTGCTTCTTGCTGGTTCTCTTACAAGTTTCAATGATGAAGAGATCGGAAATGTATATATATAAATAGATTCAAAGTAGCTTGTCCTAGTTTGTCTTTGCCTAGCTCGATCATTTTCACTTTCTCTTTTGCAGATTCTCACATAAATATATATGTCTTCCTTCTCCTTCACAAAAATCACACTTCATTATTCATCGCCCTCAAACATTTTATACATGTTTTCTTGCATACTATTGTTAAAGTGTCACCTAAAAAAGATGTGATACATACACTATTGATTAAATAACAAGTATGTGACACTATTTATACTTGTAGGGTATGTGAGTTGGACTCTTAATATAGTATGAGAACTTAGTGATATTCTACTTACACCACGAGCTAAATGCCCATCTTGTAATTTCAATCTTGTCAATCTAACATGTACGAGAGAAAATATTTGGGTACTAAAGTGACTTAAATAACCAATTTATATTTTTATCTATCAACTTACATTTTATACTGGTATGAGTTCTTATATTAATTAGTATAATACAAAGTTTTACATTTAAATATATTATTTTATATGATAGAACTGACAAATTTAATGAATATGGGTCGATCCAAAATTTTAAAATGTGATTTAAAGTGTTCTTTTTATTAAAAAAATATACACCATTCCTCTATATGCAACCATTTCTTCCCTTCCATGTACAACTATAGTGAGTGAGGGGCTGAAATAATTAGAGTGTTCCCTTGAATAATACAGAAGATTAAATGTTGAAATAAATAGGTATTGTTTATATTTGTATTAACTTGATCATTAATTACGCATGTGATGATGGGGAGAGTGAAAAACATATATATGACATTGTAACAGGTTTTTTTATTGAACAAATGAAATCAACTTTCTTTTTCCTCTTATCTTGCAACTTTTAACGCAATTATTACTGACCAAGACCAAGTTATCACTAGCCTTGTCTGATGTCTTTACTTTAAATTTGGCTTCACTTTTTCATCTTCCTTTGTTTTATGTTCTTTCAAGATTTGCCCATTCACATTTCCTAAGATGAATCTAATCCAACTCGTAAATCATAAAGGAAAAGAAACAAGGCCCTTACTCTTACATCACTTCTTTAACTTTTCCAGAAAATAATTGGATCGAAGAATATATCGATATTTTATATGTTACGTGATCGACATATTCGTTTATCATAACTGTAAAAATTTTAAAATAAATTGTTAGTTTATCATAAGTTTAGGTCAAAGTAATAACTAGGGTGATTTTAATTTTAATTTCAACCGTCTATCAAATCTAAAACATAATTTATAATCTCCATAACATAATCTCTTGAAAGCAATAATAGACATTCGTGTTCATGTTCGAGTATAAAATGTAAATAGTTCATTCATTATTAACTAAAGCTTTTAGTTAACTTGACATTCAGTTTAATTTTGTAGCTCTTGCACACCTTGGATCTTTCGGATAATCTCAAATAAAAATCTAATTTGTATTGAAGAAAACAAAATGGGTCCAATTTGACATGACAATGAGGTGTGTCACATGGACCAGGCTTTCTTTTTGTTACGTTGTCAATGCCACATTTTAGGAGTTGAAAAGACATGAACTCCACGAATTGATGGATCAGAAATGTGGGATATGGTATGGACCATATGGCTATGTACGGGACGAGACAATAAAGACATGGACATGTCTTTGCTTGTGCTGAGTGTTTTGAGTTAGATTCGAGGTGCAATGTGCAGTGCAATTACAACTATGTTATAGCCTAGCCACAGTTTGGACTCATCACTACTTATTCATTTAGCTGAACTTCATGACTATACATTTAATCGTATTAGAAATGCAAAACCACATGAATTCAATATGTACTTGATGATCCTGACCCAATTGAGACGTATCTACCTTAAAATAAACGAATAACAGGCTGAAATCAAGTATTCTTGCCGGTACGCAAACTTATTAATTGTTGTGTACCTCGTACATTTTTTTATAAAAAACATGGAATGTTCACTAAATATAATAACGATTGCCACTTTCTTATGCAAATCACGAGCCCAACACAAAAGCAACTACATGTTCTTCATATATTATTTTGGAGGCTTGAGATTAAAGAAAGACCAATTTCTAAGTGTCTTATTAAACTTGATTCATCCTAAGAGAATGAAAAATAACCAATTTCCAATATCGTGTTAAATTAGATTCAGTTTTATATTATTTTAAAAAAATATAATAATAAATAATAATTGGTATTAAGTTAAATTAATCAAATCATTGAGTAGTTGAAATTATGGTAAATCATGCAAAATATCATATATGATTTGTGGTTGATTTCTTGATTTTTCTATTTAGTTTATTTCATTGTGCTACAATTATATTAAAGAGATAATGTTAGTTTGTCTGGCCAAATACGTGTAAATTAGTATAAGTACGTACTCTTAACACAATAATATTATAAGTTTAAGTCTTTACGAGATTTTTAAGGCAGCGCAAGAAGTGGCTCTACCCACCTAGCTTTGCTAGGGTTTGGGATTTTTGGGCAATTTTCTGGAAATCGCCCGTCTCAATCTGTTTTCGAGTGTGGAGGTCAAGGAGCACTCTCCTTGAGACTATGACGGGGAGCAATCTCTCATGGAAGTGGCAGGGGTCGGTTGGAGGACAGGGCATGGGCTGTGAGGGAGCTCGTGGAGGGAGGACGGATGGTGGTCGACGAGGTCGAG
>JAYMTS010000505.1:0-10593 GCA_036898005.1 Geranium phaeum
TCTATTTTTTAAAATTCAAGAATAATTAGGTGTATTTTAGTCTTTTAACCCCAAAATTTAACAGATTTGGACGAAAAACGGGTTGGGATACTTACGGTGATATTAAAATTGATTAGGGTACCCGGAAAACTAAATTTTTTTATGGGTAGTCAAGTGAAAAACAGCAAATTTTAAGGGTAGTCAGGTGAAATTATCCATTTTTATTAATCTGGTTTGACCACCTAAACCTGCCGCATGGAAAGGCATGAGAAATTTTTTTTATTTGAGGGAATTGATTAATTTTTTTTGATAAGCTTAGGATTTTATTGTATAAAAAAGATAAGTACAGTAAAAGAGAAAATAGAAAAGACTTAGAGGTAAAACCCAAGAACTTACACTAGAGCCAACTAACAAAAATAAAAGGAAATGTTATTCAGCCAGATAAAACACATCCGCTTGTTCGTCGAACTAGGTGTTGATGAAATGAAAAGAATGTGTTTAAGTGTTAGTTTGGACGACGTCGGAATACAAAGATGGTAACGGCTCAGGTGCTTCTAGGTTGTTGTAAGGCATCTAGTATTCCACGAGATGATTCTCGTTACGAGGATCAAGTCTACGATCACTGGCTTCTTCCATTATACTCAAGTCAATGTTGATTTGCTCTAGGTGAGAGATAATTCTTCATCGATATCTTTGGCTTTGAAACCGAGAGACTTGCAGTAGACTCATGTTTGTTGCGCCAACAATTTGGATTCTTTTGGGGATGAGGAGTTGGAGTTGAATTTTTTGGACTTGCACCGGAGTTACTCACCTGACGATCCAAGAGGAGGGTGTAGGGTTGTGGTTCGTTGGGGTTGAGATTGTTTGAAGTCATGGTATTTGAGGTTGTGGAAGAGTAACTAGAGGAAGATCTTTTGTGCTTAATTGAGTGTGGCTTGTAATGTTTCTGCCCATGTAAGCTCGAGGCTTGGGTGACCTGGTCTAGGTGTGAAGGGATACCCAACTTAGTGTTATAGTGATTTCCAATCTGTTTTGGTGTCTACTCTTGTAACTCTGGTGACTCACTAGGGTTGGGGAGGAATTCTGGCTCCTCATCTAGGTCTAAATCATTAGAAGTTGAATCGTCCCCAAAATTTAAGTCATCATCTATTTTATCACTAGAGGTCTTCTCGGTCTTGACATCATTTGATTCATCGCAAAAAGTATTTTCGGTCTCGCCCTTATCTGTTTAGTATTATTTCGTATGATTATTATGTGATGATATAACTAAGATGACAATATTTTTATAGAGATAATTACAATTTTCTACACTTAACTATTTGAAAATGATACTTGCATACTCTAACTAATTTTCTTTCTTTTTTAGTAAACTAAGCTTTTTTGTGACAGCCTACGGTAAAATGACTAAAATGCTCCCTAATAACCTTTAAATTTTAAAAATCTGTTATGAACAGTGAATCAGTTCAAATTAAAACCTAGACTTAAACTGGTTCAAATTAAAAATTGGGTAAAATTTTCTTAAATGGCTTTTAAAATTTAAAAAAATGTCATGAATAGTGAATTTGAGTTCGAATTGAAATGAGTATATTTTTTCCTACTTCCTCACTGCCAGAGATGCCCCTACCGAGATAGAAGAGACACTTTGACTCGACCTCGCCGATCCAGCTCTCGTGTTCTGATATCACTCGTTGCCACCGTCGATGATGGTATCTTCGGGCTCTAGGTGCTTAGAGAGGGTCGCGATGGTCTGATCCACCAGAGTTATGCCTTTAACTAGGATGATGATGCATCTGGGTGGTTGGATCGAGAGCACGAAGTCGCAGAGGGTGCGGTAGGCGGAGAGTACTAGATTGCCCTCAATCTAGGTGCGGTGGAAATTTTCGTCGATTTTCGAGGCAGTGCGGTTGTAGACGGAGAAGGGGAAGCCTTTCTCAGTGATGTTTAGGGTTAGGTTCTGGCACATCACGGCGAGGCCCACCAGTTTGATGCGCGACATCGCGGTGGAAACCTCCATAGATGATGATACCAATTCAATTATGGGTTTTCAAATCAAACTGAACCAGTTCAATTATGGTTTCTTAAACCAATGGTTGTTTAGGTATTTTATGCATTGTAGAGGTAAGTTATCATAAAAAAATTGTCACGGTACTAAAAGAAAGCAAATTATTTAGGGTATGAAAGTGTCATTTTTGGATAATTAGGGTAGTAAACTGTCATTATCTTTTTGTTATATTATATAATTGATTATATTGAAGTTTGGTTATTGTGAAAAATTTAATAGTATAATAATGGCCACTACCAAAAGATTTAGATTTGAACAAAATTGTATGTTTCAAAATCAGATATGAACACCAATCATATTTTGTAAACAAAATCTCAGTGAAGATATTTTAGGTACTATTAGTAAATGACAATATTTATTTAATATGAATCTTAAAATTCTGATCACTATATCATAGATTGAAGTGCTTATCATTTGTACAAGTAAGTTGTGGTAAATGAGTATGTACAAATATGGTCTTGACCAAACCCCACCCATTATGTTAGTTTATTCTAAAATTATCGACAACTAACTTACCTGACAGGACAAGCTTGAGAGACAAAAACTGGTTAGTTCCAGTCCAGATGTGTCTGTTTGTTTATAAAAACACTTGAGGAGCATAAAATTCACCCTCACTGAACACTGGCCTCAAATCTTCTTCGCACATGAACTCCAATGGGAAGCAAACCAGATGTCCTCTCACTCCCTTCAACTGATCCACTCCATTGTCCGGAGCTATGCCCAAGTCTATGGTTGTGTGCCCAAGTTTCTCCTTCCACTGGGATATGCTTTGCCTCAGAGCAGCTCTGCATCGCGTACGTCAACTTAGTGAACCTTTGTTAGAGACAAGAGTAAAGTAGTTTATGCTTGTATTGTATTGTATTGTACCTCGAGTGTATCAGATCGTTGGGGATGCAAGCAAATACATCTTGGTAAATCTTCGTATTTTCCTGCAAAAGAGAGGTGTCCGTATGTAATGGATATAAGGACTACACTTGGTTACAACTTTCGAAAACCATCTCACCTTTGCAGTAGCCAACCATAGATCTTCGTATGTTGTCTCCGCTACAGGGTCAATGATTCTACTGATCTGAGGGAAGTGAAAACATGTATGGATTGTATGTATGATTATTAGTATAGCAACTTCAAGTGGTGGGAAACTAATGGAGAGAAATTGGCTTTGAAATGTGGCTTGTAAGAGGAACATGCATGGTGCTCACAACTTCAAAATCTTACAAACCTCTCCTGCTTGAAGACCAAGATGCTCGGACCACAGAGAACACCGAAGACTATAAGTAAACTTTCCAGCCTTCCATGGTTCTCCGTTCATAGTTGAGTCAAGAAACTCCTTATCTTCAATAACAACCCCAATCTAAACCCACAATATTTGAGGCTCAGTTATTTGTATAATGATGGAAGGATATATTGTTAGATAAATCTTCAAGGTGATGCACATCTTGTACTCAAAAGTTATTTCAAACGTTAACTTGCGAAGATTGAGCTTGTGATTACTAAATACTAACTTTACAACTAAAAGTCAAATTACAGAACATAGAAAAATTCCTTCAGATAGAAAGTGAATCTACCTCTGAGTCTCTTGATCCAAGTAAACTTCTGTCGTTGATATTAGAGGATCCAATCAAGGCAACTCGATCATCAATAATCATTACTTTGCTGTGTACATATACCTGCTTGAACAATGCTATTGATTACAATGCAGCATACACTCAATTTTCAAAAAAGGACTATAATATAACTCCACCCGTTCCCAAAATAAGTCTATCTTTTGACATTTCGTGAGGATTATTGATTCAGTTTCAAGTGTTTGACTTTCCACTCCTTACCCTCGTGTGCTATTTTGTTCTAACTACTCAATTTGTTATAACTTATGGAAGGATAACACAGGTGATCCATGACTTATTGACTAACTAAATATAAATCGAACAAATTTTGGAACATTTGTTTTAAGAAGTATGGCAGTTTTTTAGGATAGAGGAAGTACTCAATTTCATTTCGAAATTAAATGCTGGAAGCTTAGAGATCAAATCATGATGCCTCAAGCAACTATGGAAGCTAATATGGTATGCTTGGTGGGCAATCCTTGGTAGGTTTGTTCACAAATATAAGTCATCGTCACTCTGCTGGTTTTGTGTAGCGAGTTGATATTTTGCACTGTATTGGTAACTGGAGGCCATTTGAGTATCAAGACATTAAGTCCATGGTAGTCAGAAAGTACCTTTTCAAAACTTTAAGATGTGTATGATCATGGACTAGTCCTAGACAGGGTTACCAAAATACTTAATAACGAAAACTGGAATTGAACTAGAAGCATACGATTTAACATAAGCGAAAGGTGGAAGAAATGGAGATATATGGGGCAAGATGATACCTGACTTGTTGCCACAGGACCACCATCATAGAGTTTACCATGTGACCGCAAACCATAGAAAGAAATATAATCGTTTGTTCTGCAACCAAGCAGCATGCTGAGCTTATGCAATATTGAGGTATTTTTCCAGCTAATAGTCCGATACTGCCAATGAGTTAAAGCTCTAACAGTGGCGGCTCCACTGTCATCCAGGCCTCCCTGTTATTGAAAAAAACAATATCATGAAAACAATTTTAACTTAGAAAGTTTGTATTTGGAAATACAATTACAGTACCTGAACCAACATATGTTGGGCCAAGTGGTAAGTAGTTTACTTGTACATATATAAGTGAGATCCTAACTTTAAATCTTGGTACAAATAATTAGATTAAGATTCACCATTTTATTGGTGATAAAAACACAATCACAGTACCTGAAAGCCAGGTAAGAGAGGAATGATCACAATGACCCTAAAACACGTCTGCTCTTTGTATGCTCGCCGAATACGATTATATAGTGCTTCCAACACGCGATTCTGGATAATTTCATCGTCTGAGAGGCCCGAAATGAAAAACTGATTCTGAGGAAGCAATGAATATAAATAGCACATCAATCATCCCCATAAGGCCATAAACAAAATTATTTTATCATTTTGACGTGGCTTGTGCTCTGACTAGGAAGGTACCATTCCAGACATACTACTGCTATTATCAATGCCACAGGTCACTGCTGGGTCTCACACATCTCAAGCTTCAAAATATTCTAGTTACTAAAAGCATCTAACCTTTACTCCAGCTATATGTGTCAACTTTGCAATCCTTTTTTTTTATAAGCTGCGGAGGGGAGTATATTGAAACTTTGCAATCCTTTTGACATATACATTATATTGATCATCTGTATAATTGATGTAACCCCCTTTTTTGCGTACTTTTGTTTAGAGCATTCACAGAATATGGTCATGCTATAGCAGAAATGTGAATAATTTCACCATGAATAACCTTTGGGTTTATGATAACAGTATGAAAGGATTAGTTTATGTAACTTGAATGAATACTGAAAACGATATTAATCAATAAAGTGGATACTTTGGGTAGATTAATAGGTGATACAACCTTTTCCTACAGGTTTGATTATTAGGAAAGCCACATGAATGTACATAAAACAGGACAATCAGAAAGCTATATCATAATATGTTCTGTTCTTAGATCGTTTAACTTCATTAGTTACCTCAATGAAGATGAAATGCTCCGCTTTGTCAATGAAATAACAGTAAGCACTGTGAATGCTTTCTTCTGTTCGGCTTGTTCCTGCAGACCATTGGCTGACACTTCTGATAACCTAGAAGTCATATATTAATTCAAGACATCAGGGATGCATAGCTACAGAGCTAGAAATCAAGATCAATAACGGAACATGGTTAGAGTTGAAGTGTATGGTATACTGACAATGAATGACCCCACAAAGTAGAAGAAAATAGTATGCCATATACTTATTCTTCTACTAGCAAATTCGGTACTTTCACGTAAAGCTACTTTCAGTATCAAACTCTGTGAAATGAACAACTCTTTGTTCTAATAGGATGCAAAAAATGAGTGACACAATAAGATTGTTAACCCACTTCGGCACTCAATGTCATGCGTCTGGGGTTGGTTGTGCAATCCGGTGCAATAATATTCACTTATCTCTAGTTAGTACAATTACAGATAATTGTCTAGCTTCTCACTACCTTTCCAAGAAGAAGCCCAATAGAGTTAAATTACAGATAGTACAATTACATATGTTTGACAATTTGCACAACAAGTTCAGAACTGAGCAGTAGCCTTGAGATCCAGGATGTCAAACTGTTTGTCTCGACACATTATAGCTAACAAGTTCATGAGAATGCATATGTTTTGCCATAACATGTCATACTACTTGAAGGCATCAATAACTGACTTCTTCACGACCAGATAGAATAATATAAGTAACACAATCACAGAACATCATAATATCTTAATATCAAATTTCATGTTTCTGCTGACCTTTAAGAATAAGAGAGTATAAGCTAACCTGGCAACGACATGTGACTCTTGGACCAATTTGTACGAATCCATCAACAGAAGCATCATGTTCACCTTCTTCAACGGGTTCAAACCAGTCATCTGAACTATGAAGATCCATAAAATTAAGGTCATTAATAAACCCCTTCATCTGTACATCTGGAACTGAAGTTTCAACCTTTGACTTCTGGACTGAGGAAAAAGAGGTTCCAGTGATTTTAGTTGGGTGATTGAGAAGATTCATATCCTTGGAAAACTTGTGGCGTGCTTCAGGATCAACAGAAACTAGTCCATTTGGATCTAGAGGCAAAAGCAGTGGAATATCTTGCAATGGTGACAAGTCTGAGTTGCATATTTGTCGTCTGTTGACTTCATTATTGTTCTCTTGTGGATCATTATTAGTTCCAATGTCAATCTCTCTGCTTTTTCCCATGTAATGAGGGATGACCATATGATGGTGAGGCAAAAGCAGAGGGATTGTTTGTTCATCCGGAGCTTTGTTTCTCTGCATAAAATAATGCTTGAATGTGTTACATGAATCGAGAAACTATATTTCCGGAGCACATGTAACAGAAGAGCAACCTTTACCTTAGCATGATTCCATCGCTGAACAAAATGGCGTGCAATATCGCGACAGGGTGGACCCCAGAGAGCACAGTGGACATCATGCCATGGCATTCGGGGATACTTTTCACGCTCTAGTTCATCTTTCATCGCGTCTTCCCAAGAATTTGGTTCCCATTCCCTGGCCAGACTCACCCGCTCATTTTATGCACAACATGGAGCTTTCTCCGTTACATGTTTGTAAAATCTTTTCATTTCTTTGTACTGTATTTCTTTTATTTCATTGTACTGTTCCTCGGAGTTTTCTTTTCCCATCTTGGGTATCGATTTTTCTACTTCCTTAATTTAATCATTTTAATCGCTGATACAAAAATAATTAGTTAATCATATCAAAGGGAGTCTGCAAGGTATTAGGAGGGCATAATAATATCCATAATGTACACTATCTAGAGTCATTTAGTATACAACTATTTGTTTCAAGATTCAGATCATGTCTACTCTTTTGAAAGTTTGCTTTCTGTTCTCCATAAATTGGAGAAAAAATAGACTAACCTTGGGTTGTAGTAGTCCTTTCCAGGCCATATATGAGGAGGATGGTCGCCTACTTTATGTTCGATTGTATCATAACGGCCAAAGCATAGATCTAATCCTCCAATGAAACAGATCTGATAATCAACTATAACCAGCTTCTCATGGTGTGACCTAATATAAAACCAGACAGGTTAGTAATAGTTACAAACAAAACAAAATTGTAGGAGGTAACAAACAGACAACTACTAAATGATATGAATTAAACTTCTGATCAGATCAATTTGGTCAAATGCAAGGGTTGAGTGGGCAAATACATACACCACATACCATAAATAAACACCAGAGGAGAAATGGTCAGGATAACGTAGCACTCGCACATTCTCATGAATGCTACGGAGTCTATTTTTACTGTATAAACTATTGATTTTTAAAGCAATGGCAACCTCCTTGTAGAGAAGAATGTAAATCTGCATGATCATAGAAGTCAAAGGTATCATGATCAAGAATCAAGATCGTACAGACAGTTTACATAGCATTTGGTACAATGTACATCACAATGAAAAATGATATTAACAATGCACCATTAACTGGTTATCACATAAATGAGTAAGAAGATAAACCTCCCAAAACAAAACATAAAATCATTTATATTCGCACCTGAACTCCTTGTTTAGCCTTTTCTTCCAGTAATGCATCAAGCCGAGATGAAGCATGACTTTGAAAGGGGCGCCTGAGATACAGTTCTGGGCAAAGCCACCAGCCAGTGATAAATATCTGCATGCAACATTGAGTAGTTTGAGTCTGATGGTAAATGCTGACATAAACCAAAGACAACACATGTGCTGCCAGAAAAGTAAACCTCTGATTTTGCATCCTCTATTGCAGAAGCAATTGCTTCAAAAGCTGCTTGACCATCAATAAACCATTGAACTTGACTCCCATCTTCAGACAACCCCCTTGGAGGAGCAAATGACCCAAAGCGGTGAGGATGGCACCATCCATCTTGAGGCTTGAGAACAGCATCATTTATTGCAGAAACCCATTCTTTAACCTTGGAACTATTGGTAGTTCTGAACTTTATGCTCCGAATTCCGCATGAAACCTTTTAGGTATCCAAGTTAGCATTGAATGAAAAAGAAACATATATTAACAGCAGCAGGTTTCATTAAAGGTTAAACCTCCATTCAGTAGACCACAAGGAGAGTCTAGTGACCGCCATGGATACCCATATCAAGGGTCAAGCAATTACTAATTTAGTGTCTTTATATCAATCTAATGTATACATATATATAGTTTACCTTAAATACGTAGTGTAAGGGGTTACGTTCCTTTATGGAGTGTGCTAAGAATATATGGGAGCCTATATCTCCATTTGACGCAGGTGGCACGTCAAAAACAAGTATGTCCAAGAGTTTGGTGTCAAAAGGATCTTCAAGCAAGGCAAAGAACCCAGGCTTCAAGACAGCCCATACCTTCATGTAAATAACAAGCAGTATTACAATATATACAAGTTGCATGGTTGCTCAAACAGGAAACTCATGTAAGAAGAGTCCTAATTAACTTCCAACTCAACAATCAAATTGTAAATTCTCATACATGATGACAAAGGCAGAACTAAGGCGACATGATTTCTTGAGTGACAATCACTAGGTTTAACAGACATGGCGGGCTGCCAGCAGAAAGCAATTCAAGTGAGGTATGGAGCCATAAAAATCTATAATCAGAGGAGTCCTTCCATCCACTAATTTAGGCTGTGGTGATGCATTGACTCTTCCATGCATAAAACTCAACATAGAGGAGTCCTTCCATCCCCTAATCCAAGGAGCTTTCCAAAGGCTTTGTTAGGATCCTATGGGTGTCAAATGAAACATAGTGGAGAGCATGATGAATACTATGAGCTCTTAACTTCTGCAATACTTTGTAAGATTATTCCATTGCTGCTACTTTCATGGCCATATCTTTATGAGCATAAATATGTTCCAGCAGAAAACTATGCATGTCATACCTATTTTATCCACTAAAAACATGGAACGATGTTTTATCTGTTTCGTGTTCTAATTCCCCTGGTATATTATGGGTTTTCACTACTTAGTAGCACAATGTACTTTTAGAGTTTCTACAATAATGAACACAAATATTCGAATTTGAAATACAAATAGTTCCTTGGGGTTTAGAAAACTAAGACAGATCAGAAGGATAAGAATTTGAAAACCTCAACTTTATGGACAAAAAATTTACCTACCCTTTTCCAATTGCTGTTACAACAGCCAAACAAATCACAAGGACAACATCTTGTATCATCACCAGCCTCCGAGGCATTTGAAAGATGGTTCACCCATAGATAACCTTCTTTCAACTTCGGGCCATACTCTTGTTTGAATGACAACCTAGAAACCTCCAAAAATTTGCAGACCTACACTTGAGAACCATGCATTCTGATGAGTGAATGTCGACAGCAGAAGAGCAATTAAGTGTGGATATGCATCTACCAACATGATCTTTTATGCAGTGAAAGATAGAAGAAATAAATTAAAGAAGCATCACAGGTTTTTAAAGCTGGACCTTCTTCACGCACCTCTCGGGAATTCACAATATCTAAGTTTCCTAGAAAATGATTCAAGTAACCTTGCATTGCCACTTTTTCTCTATCTGACATGGTCGGTTGTCGTGACAAAGCTGGTCGAATTATCGGCAAAGCAGCACTAGATGGCACATTCCTGAATGAGAAACAATAATTACATGAAAGCTATGATTACCATAGTATTAAAATATCAATACGTGCATGGTGCAACAAGTAACGGAATCAATAGAACAGATCATCTAACCTGTTCCTGACACTTCCTTCGTGATGCAAGGAAAAAGATCCCTCATCTTCATTGCCGTCTCGAACCACAGGTATGTGATCTAATATCCCTAAATTCTGAAGCCATTCTTTAACCTATGCCAGAAATATTCCATTTGAAATTAAAAACAAATAAAGAACAACCATCCTGCTAGAATTTTCGGATTAGTATTTTTTCTTCTTCTAAGAAATGCTTCTAGCTCACTCTCAATTGTGGGCATATAAACAA
>JAYMTS010000506.1:2500-10592 GCA_036898005.1 Geranium phaeum
AGGCACTTATGACTTCGCGGATGGAGAGGGATTCGAACCCCCGGTATTCATATAAATACTTCGGTTTTCAAGACCGACTCTTTCAACCGCTCAGACATCCATCCCCTGAGCCCTATCTATCCGCGCGCTGGAAGAATTGGGCAACTCTATGTGATTCGCTACGCTTGCTTCTTTCTATATGATAATATGCCCCTTCCCTCGTCTTACAACTCAGCCTCCTGCGGACCCCTCTTGCAACTCCGCTCCCAGTGTCTTAGCAGTATACTTCTAAACCTTACGGTCTCGTTCTTCTCTGCCTTCTGACCTTACTTTGAATTAGCTAGCCTTATTACCAATCTATGGAAGGATTCTCTCTACTAAAAAAAAGTGAGTGTCAGCTCACTGGAATTGAATGCTTGAATATACGATTAAGAAATGAAACCCGTGCTCTTGAAACTTCGATAAGCTAAGCATTGGATTATCCCTCTACTGAAGAAAGAATTAGTCTTCTATCCTTCCTTCTCGGGCCTACAACCTAGCTTAGGCGCGAATGAAGTGAGCGGAGTCGATAGGCAGACTAAAGTTCAATCTTAGACTTAGCCCTCGTCTTTTAAGGAAAAGTGGATTCATCAAAATCACATGGAGAGAGATATATAGTAGTCGATATATAGGAGCAAAAGAGCAATATACGCGATGAGAAGGACTCTAAGTAAAAAGGAGATAGGGGACAGACTTGGACTTGGGACTCAACTTATTAGACATATAGGGCCCAATATGGGTCCAAGGTCAGTTTACCCTTACCCTAAAGCAATAAAGTCTAATAAGCTTTGGTTTGGAATAAGACTTCATGAGGTATTTATTTCTCGAGCATAGCGAAGAGGAGAAGATCCATGTAGGACTGAAGTGGGCAATCTACTTATTAAGTAAGCAGCTCTAGTCAAAGCCTCAAAGCAAAGGTGCCGAAGGTAGAGCTTGAAAGATCAGTCATAGACCAATCTCTAGAATATCTCTCTATCTTTCCCTTCCCCTCAAAAAAGAACCAAGCAAGGGATGAGCGCGCTAGCGCGAAAGCCGTCTAGCGGTAGGCTAGAGAAGTAGCCGCTTTCTCCAACAAAACCGAGGTACAAGGGGAAAAGAGTGAAACCTCCACCTATAGGTTAGGTAGAGCCAATCCAATCCATTAATAAGAGGTTCTAAATATCTCGTTATAGAGCCGTCTCAATCAAAGTGCAGAGGGAATATTAATGCCGAACCCTTTCTTATCAACCCAAGGTCAAGAGATGTCCAACCGTTTCATTTGCCTTGGTCCGTTACCCCTTCTTATTTGATTCTCTCGGAACATAGGGGAATGCTCTGAGTTAGGGATTTATAGCTCGACTAAAAGGGATGAAGGAACTCGACTTTAAGGAGAGGGATGCCAGTTGCGAGAGTTATTAGAATAGGGATTGATTTAAAGAATGCAACGAAGAGGTAGGGACTTGCTCGACTTACAGGAAGATACTTGCTATAAGAGGTATTCGAACCCACGGCACAACCTACTTTCCTGTCTTGGTTTACCATGGAAAATAAAAAAGGCGCTTTCTACGTGGAGGGTTTTACAGATGTTGTAAAAGCCCTTTCCTCGTATTCTAAAACCATGTGCTAAAGTCGAGTTTTACCCGTCAAAATCCTTACGACATTATTTTCGCTTTGGAGAGACAGAGAAAGAAGAAATGCATATTATTGGACTTGGTACTTTAAGCATCAATTAGAAAGATAAATCATGAACCCAGCCTAGATAAAGGCAAAAAAGAATATCTTGTAGAAGGAGTCAAGATTGAACCGAAGACCTACTTCTTCTTCTATATTTACTAGTCCTTCCGCCCCAGAGTGATGACGCAACTCAGATATGTACTAACCTTATAACCCGAGTTCTTCTTCTATGTAATTAGGAAATTCTCTCTATGACCTTCTTTATTCTTTTGGGAAGGGAAGATCTTATTTGAAAGAAAGCTTGCAACCGGCTTCCTTGGTTTTTATCCCTAGGGTTAATAATCCTTGGATATTGGAAGGGGCTTGGCTTGCACTCGAAATGATTGGACTGAGCGAGGGGATCCTTTTTAGTAGAAAGAAAGCACTTTTTAATCGGATGCGCTCGCCTAGCGAGAAAGAAAGGCCCTGACCCTGCCAACCAAGTAAAAATTTTAAAGAAAGAAGAGAACGAAAGGGGAAGATAACTTCGTATTTTGGTAACTCTCTAGGAGTCATGTTTAACCTTGAATGCTATTAATAGATTCTGTTGCTTGTTTTGTTTTTTTATAATCTTAGGAACACATCTCGATCTCTCAAAAGGATATATATGCTATATAAATATAAGAATCACATAATTCTTATTATGCGAAGTGATTTATCTCTTTATTTATGATAATTGGGGGGACGCTCTCTATTTATTCCCCATCCGCGAGGGAAATTTTAATAGCTCCTCGCTGGAATCTATAAGTGAAAGAAAACTCTTAGAACTCGAAAGCACCTTATGTAGACTCTAAGGCTACGATCTTTATATGTTTTGGCCACGTCCGTTTCCGCTCCGAAGAAGAAGGTTTGGATCTTTCAATCTTATGTCGTGAGGGATATGACCTATGTTAGGTCCATAAGATACCACAGCTTTTGGTGTTCTATGATTAACCTCCGAATAATGAGTAGGTAGTTCAATCCTTTTGATTCTTCTCTTTATAGTAAACTTCTGGGGGGATGCGGAGCAATAGGTCGAATTACTATATAAAGAAGAGTTGTCAACTATAGGACTTCTTATTCGAGTAGTAATATTTAGGTTTTTATCGTTCCTTCTATTCGATAAGAATAGGGATTTGAAATGATAAAAATTCCTCTTCATTCTGTTGTGCTCAGCGAAAGAACTACCTAAGCATACTTTTTCGGATCGGATCCAAACTTCTTTGTTCTTTCTAAGTATTCTTCTTGCATAGCAGAACGCAACTGGAAATTGGGTGATTTGCCTATTCTTTTTCCGATATAGCTCCTTATTTCTTCACCGCGGGTTCTCGCATCATTTTTTTGAAAAGATATTATATCACCGTGGGAGAGTTTCAAATGAGTAATGTTTACCATTCCATTATAAAATAAAAATCCTTCGATGACTTATCGGCTGCCTTGCTTGAGGAATAGTTTCACTAAAATGGAGACGAACCGGAATAACGTCCGATCTTGTTTCTGGATTTAGGAGAAAAGGGATATATGAAGTTCGTTTTGTTCCTCTGTGCATCTCTGTGATGGGTACCATAAAAAAGGGACAACAACCAGTGCGGAGGGATGCTATTGGTGCTATCGGTACTGCTCTCGTTATCATCGGCAGATATGCCTCTTTTTCTATTAGCTAGCGGGGGTATTTCTCTACTGCTGTTGGTTGGTATCGGCTTCTGGATATGCTTTTGCTTCGTTTTGTCGCTATATGATTGACCTGTTTTTCTAGATGTAAATGCACGAAATAGCCAGACCAAAACAATAGGATATATGGATACACAAAGCGTTGAGGATAGTTCTCGATCCGGTCCAAGACGAACTAATGTAGGGAGTTTATTGAAACCCTTGAATTCGGAATATGGTAAAGTAGCTCCGGGATGGGGAACTACTCCTTTGATGGGTGTCGCAATGGCTCTATTTGCGATTTTCCTATCCATCCTGTTGGAGATTTACAATTCCTCCGTTTTACTGGACGGAATTTCGATGAATTAGAGTCATAAAAATCACAAAGTATTAGTTGTTCAATACTTTCAATCCACACAATACAAAGTGAAGCATTTAGTTCTAGAATTTGAAACCCAGTCTATTCGGTCAGTTCGATCGCGGAATTTGTTTCTTTCTGTATTCTCGAAATATGAGTGTGTGACTTGTTATAATTGATCCTATTGATAAGTATACAGAGAACAGGTCTGTCATCTTGAGATTAGATGCTTTTACCTCGTCGGGTAGTCATTCTAGTATCCGGAGCACGGAATATATGAAGATCGCAAAGTATTATAACTATGATTTATACTTAGTATTCAGACCTCGCAACCGAACTCAAAAGGATTAATGAAAAGTTAACAATTGAAAGATTTAGCCTCTTTGCAATTCCCGTTTACACTTCTTTTTTTTGATCAAAGGGAAAGGGGCAAAGTCAGTTTTTTTATTTTTTTTTTAGTCATTATATCCATTCAGTGACTCATTGACTAAGTGATGATCCGACGGTTCTTACTCATGGAATCCCTGGATTTAGGTTGAATTGTAGTGTAGGGTTTGTAAAATCATCGCGGTTCTAGTATGAGTCTGAGGTTTCGATCGATTCATAGGGTCTTAACAAGATAATTCCTATATACTAGAAAAAAGAATTAAGAAAACAAGAGAAAGGACACATTAAATACAATACAAAAAAAAATAAAAATGATACACAAATAAAACAAAAAATGAAAATAAAAAAAAACACAAAGAAATAGGTAAAGAGAAGATTCAAGAGGCTCCTAACGATCAACATAAAGATGGGCAAGTCAACTTGATTTTTTGGCATTATAACCCCAAGAAGCAAGAAGGGCTTTCAGATTTTTATTCTTTACTATATTAAGAAAAGATTGAATCAGAGGGTTTGTAAGTTTCAAACTTTCTATTCCATATCTCTTTCAACCAATACAGTGTTCGGGCGTTTTTGTTTGAGCTGTACGAGATGAAATTCTCATATACAGTTCTCAGAGGGGGGGTACCTAGCTTCGGGTTACCTATCTCAATAAAGTCTATGATTGGTTCGAAGAACGCCTCGAGATTCAGGCGATTGCAGACGATATAACTAGTAAGTACGTCCCCCCTCATGTCAACATATTTTATTGTCTAGGGGGAATTACCCTTACTTGTTTTTTAGTACAAGTAGCTACCGGATTTGCTATGACGTTTTACTACCGCCCTACTGTTACGGAGGCTTTTTCTTCTGTGCAATACATAATGACCGAAGCCAACTTTGGGTGGTTAATCCGATCAGTCCACCGATGGTCAGCAAGTATGATGGTTCTAATGATGATCTTGCACGTATTTCGTGTTTATCTTACCGGTGGTTTTAAAAAACCCCGCGAATTGACTTGGGTTACAGGTGTGGTTCTGGCTGTATTGACTGCATCCTTTGGTGTAACTGGTTATTCCTTACCTCGGGACCAAATTGGTTATTGGGCAGTCAAAATTGTAACAGGCGTACCGGACGCTATTCCTCTAATAGGATCGCCTTTGGTAGAGTTATTGCGCGGAAGTGCTAGTGTGGGACAATCTACTTTGACTCGTTTTTATAGTTTACACACTTTTGTATTACCCCTTCTTACCGCTGTATTTATGTTAATGCATTTCTTAATGATACGCAAGCAAGGGATTTCTGGTCCTTTATAAAAAAAAGAGATCATAGAGATTGGTAATCCAATCATTTTTTTCACTTGGGGGGGCGAAAGCTAAACAAGAGTATTTCATTGCTACAATACAAATATGGATTATTGAAAATAATAAGACATGTATTTGGACATTTCTCTTCAACTTTACACCATTGCATTACTTATTTGATAGGAATAGTTGAAGTGAAGTCTCTAAAAAAAAAATGGATTATGGGAGTGTGTGACTTGAACTATTGATTGGGCCATGCGGATATATGCTTTTATCCGCCGCATTGGAATTCGAAATGGAATGAATGTGTCTTTGTGCCACCCACCATATACATGTAAGCCTCATAGAGAGAATAGGTGGGTTCGCTGAAAGATAAGGAGAATCTTTTCTATGATTAGACCCGATCATGCCGTGCATGACATGAAAAGGCTCCATAAAATCCAGTAGAATAAGTTATTTGGTATAATCCAAATTCTTTTTTAGATATACTATACGTAATAGTATGAAAATGCATTCATTTCCTATGCATTGACCCGATTTTTGAAACTATTGGAGTGAAGCAAGGGATCTAAAGAAGAGTAAGGGCTAGACTATAATTAGTAACAAGTAAATCCTGTGTATGCCAAACTCGATCGATCTTTTTTGTAAAAGAGTTAATCACAAGGGCTAAGACGACCCATAAAGCGCTTGATCATGAGCAACTTTGTAATTGTAAGCCTACTTGGGTATGGAGCACCTGTAACTGAATTCCTTGCAACGTAGAATTGAGGCTCTGGAAAACAGAATCCGATCGATTCTTATTATATAGAACTACCCATAGATGTGTGGATAATAAACACATGGATTTATTTTTATATGAATATGGATTCCTTCGGTTCCTTTTATTCTTGCTCGAGCTGGATGATGCAAAATTATCATGTCCGGTTCCTTCGGGGGATGGATATATAAGAATTCACCTATCCCAATAACAAAAAAACCCGACTTGAATGATCCTGTATTAAGAGCTAAATTGGCTAAAGGAATGGGACATAATTATTACGGAGAACCCGCGTGGCCCAACGATCTTTTATATATTTTTCCCGTAGTAATTTTAGGTACTATTGCATGTAACGTGGGCTTAGCAGTTCTAGAACCATCAATGATTGGAGAACCCGCAGACCCATTTGCAACTCCTTTGGAAATATTACCCGAATGGTATTTCTTTCCCGTATTTCAAATACTTCGTACAGTACCCAATAAGTTATTTGGAGTTCTTTTAATGGTTTCAGTACCTGCGGGATTATTAACAGTACCGTTTTTAGAAAATGTTAATAAATTCCAAAATCCATTTCGTCGCCCAGTCGCGACAACCGTCTTTTTGGTTGGTACTGTAGCGGCTCTTTGGTTGGGTATTGGAGCAACATTACCTATTGATAAATCCCTAACTTTAGGTCTTTTTTAAATTGAGTCAATTGTGAAATAAAAATATCATGACGTGTGTATCTAGGGAATAGTCGCTTCAAACCTAATTATCCCTAGATACATTGTAGTCAATGGACTTCATAGTCGACCTTGTCTTTTTAGTTCCGGAATATTACTTTTTAAAACGTCCAGCACCTTGGATAAATCTTCGATGGAAAAATCCGTAATTTTCTGAATGTCGGATACCACCTCAAAAAGATCCAGTATTGTATGTATACCCGCTCTTTTTAGGCTGTTATACAACCTTGCAGGCAATCCTACTAATTGGTCAATATAAATCTCGTTCGATCTACATATTGACAGTTCGTCTGTGTGTTCGTTTCGAATGTTTGCGAAACGAAAGGTTTCTTCTTCCGCATCTAGAAAAGGGATAAAAAGATTAATAACCTTTCGGGAGGCTTCACGAAGCGCTTCTTTAGGAGTTAAACTTCCATTTGTCCATATTTCGAGAAAAAGCATCTCGTGGCTACCTTTTTTATAAGAATGAATCTTATGATTTACTTTTTGGACCGGGTTAAGAGGTTGAACCGGTTGTAACATAGCCTTTATAGAATAACCTCTGTCATCGTGCAAGTCTATTGGCATTGGATATTTGATATAATATTCAGAATTTCTCTCAATTGTTAATCCAACACAAAAATCGATTGGTTCCGTGAGGGTAATTATAGGTTGTGTCTTATCAACGATTGCCACCACATTCGGCAAAATGATGTCTTGAGCCGTTACATCTCGGGGACCCCTCACACAAATAGACGCATCGCAAGTTCCATACATATTACTTCTCAATACAATTTCTTTCAAATTTCGCAAAATCATATATATGGATCCTTGAACACCCACTCTACTACCAGATTTATGTAGTATTTCATCAAATTTTGCATGGGTTATACGTGTTCCGTCTATTTCTCCAAGCAAAGCTTTTCGCATCGCAATGCCTATTATATCTGCTTGACCTTTCTCAAGTGGAGCCATAACAAAGCGGCCATAATAAAGACACTTGCCGTCTACTCTTGATTCCATACATTTCCACCGGGGCGTAACGATTATTGTGTTTCGATTCATAGTAATATCATTTGATAAGATCATTGAATAATTTCTTTCTCTTGAATTTTGTTTTGGAAGGTATTAGAAGGTCCACTCGTACACGACTTCGAAAAAGAGCTCGTACTGCTGCAGCTCTTCCACGCCCAATACCCTTTGGACACTCGCTAGTTGCATACCTTGATGCTGTGTATCTAGGGAATAGTCGCTTCAAAGCTAATTATCC
>JAYMTS010000507.1:0-10591 GCA_036898005.1 Geranium phaeum
CGAGCCTCAAGGCGTAAGCCTCAATAGTTTTTTCATACCATGTAGT
Organism: Geranium phaeum; assembly: GCA_036898005.1. Lineage (NCBI taxonomy): Eukaryota > Viridiplantae > Streptophyta > Magnoliopsida > Geraniales > Geraniaceae > Geranium > Geranium phaeum. The sequence continues at coordinate 47 of JAYMTS010000507.1, forward strand.
TTTGTAATCATAATAAATAAGCTTGCATATTCACGTGGTGTGTAGGTGTGCCATATTTGGAGAAGACTGCAAAGTTGTTTCCGGGTCAACTCCTCAAATTGTTGTCAATATCAGGTTTTTGTTATTTTATCGCAGTCGTTGCGTCCATATAAGTTATAACCACAATCATGTATGGTACTTGAGGTTCATCAAAGAGCTATTGTATCTGATTAATGTTTTATTGTATTTGAACAGGCCTCACTCAAAGGATATGGGTTATGATGATGTAGATGTTTCTGCTCTTCTTTTTGTCAGGTTAGAGAAGGATGTAGTCAGTACTGTTTCATCATTTGGTTAATGCACACATCCTCTGTAATTGTGATTTTCCTTTTGGTTGTTGATTAGGTGCTTACCAGGTTATCCTTACAAATGTCCAAAGCTGCAGATAACTCCAGAGAAAGGGTTATCGGAAACTGATGTTGATAACCTTATCTCTCTCCTTCATGACCAGGTATGTTGTGGGATTCTTACGATTTCTAACTCATAGCAAGTAGTTTGTAGTACACTATAGCTGTAATTCACTCTTATTTGCATTGAAGACACACATGCCCTTCAACTTGATTTACAGAGCACCCACTACTGTAGTTTTTATACTCTTTGAACATTATTTGTGATATAAGCCACAGTGGCAAAAATTAAAGGATAATGTGATATTAGCCACTAGCAGTTTTAATGATCTGTTGTTTGAAATAAGTATACACTAAGCAATGCAAATCTTAGGCAGTGGGGCTGTAGAATTTATAGCTACCACCTCATGTAGATGTAGCATAGCAAGATACATAATTTCTGCTGATGGGTTCTGTATAGGGTGGGTCCTCGAGGAATTGAATTCTGATACGCAGAAATACCTTGAAACTTAACATTTAAGATATGAAGACATTAACATCTTGTTTGCACATGGTCATTGCCTTAAAATAGTTATTTACGAAACCATCAGCACTAACAAATATCCCCTCCCTCTCAAAATAAGAGTCCCATTTGACTATTTGCGAGGATTAAATATTCAACCATTAGTGTTTGACTTTCCATCTTTAACCATTCTGGTCTCATGTCTCCAGTCTCCACTACTGAATTTGCTATAACTTGTTTATTTGGGGTTGACACTGGTAGTCCATGGCTAACTTACTAAGATGGAAATGAGACACTTGTTTTGGTACATCAGATTCAGGAACATTGTACACTTACTTTGGGGTGGAGGGAGTAACTAATTGGAAATATAGGATTGGTACTGCTGCCATCTTCTTTTGCTGTACGGGATAACATTATTTTCTTTTATTCTAAATGCATCAGGCAAATGCTAATGCTCGAGAAGGGCGGGTAATGATCTTCAATTTGGTAGAAACTGCGCAGGAGTTCCTCTCTGAAATTGTCCCAGTGGAGCAACCACATGAATCTGTAATCTTGGTCACTCAATCTAGTTGGTTTCTTAACAATTTTATTGATTTTCTCTACTCATTTTTCGACACGTGGAACATAACAATTATATTCTACTATTTTGTACTTTTGTTTTTGAGCAATATATCCCTTTGCTTTTGTTTGAAGCCTGATATCTGGAAATGCAAAAAAACTTAAAGATCAACAATGTTTTTTGGCTTGTATATATATATTACTACTTAAACAGAGATGTACCATTTGGAGATCTACTCTATACCTTTATAAGTGTAATGTCTTATACATTTTGGACATCATTTGATATTGACCTTATGTCTTATCCTTTCCGTTGGAAGGGTTTGTGCTCGACTTCAGATAGCCGTGATCCACTATTTCTGGACACATCAATCGGCATCAAGACACGTTGCCCTATGGGTCCTTTTGTTTACGGCTTTATAGACCTCTTTTCTGGTTCGGGAGAGTCATGGCATTGGGGGCCTGGAATGGAGGAAAGTAGTGGGATGAACTCGGTACAATCCCAAACATTAGATGGTTTAAAACTCGGACATAAGGTTCAGGAAAAGAAACTTGATGATAGTGCCAAGCCTTTAACAAAGCAAGATTCCAAGCGAGGGCCATTACTTTCCTCATCTGTAAAATTAGATACCCTTGAAGAAGAGAGTAGCGATGAGAGCAAGAGCTTATCTACATCTAATTCAAGCAGATCTTTGGCGGATGAATTGGTAGGAAATGACATTAATAATAAAGGAGGGGTAAGTAATTTGCTTTATCTTCTTTCAATGCCCAGGTTATTAAATTTGAAAACTTATAATGCCTATCACTCTCGATTGATCCATACTATTATGATTTTGAGGCATGTTGTTGTATTTGAATATCCAGCATTTTTTTCTCGAGGAACATAGACATACAACAGAAGACGATGATGGTGATTTTGAGATGTTGTCAACTGAGTCAAAGTCTTCTGCTTCCTTGGTTGATGATCAAGCATCTCAAGCTGTTGAAAGAGATCTGATAATGGTATCTCTCTTTTTAGAAAATTAGCAATATCCTCATCTTTTTTTGTTATGGCTATGATTTAGTTCTAAATTCGGGCTATATATTGCTTTCTGTTACTCAGGTTCATCTACTCCGCCTTGCTTGCGCCTCCAAAGGACCAATATCTGCTGCTTTGCCACAAATAGCCACAGAACTTTGCAATCTTGGTGTATGTGTTTTGAGTTATTTTGCTTGATTGAGAACATTTCCTCATCTATTCCCTTATTGATTTCTGCTGCCTTCAATGCGTTTGGTTCAGATCTTTTCGGAATGGGTCCGAGATTTAGCTTCAAAACCATCTTCACTTTTTGATAAAACATTTGGTCATGTTTTTCGGCAACAAGTGGTATGTCATTTTACTATTTTACTTTTATTCTGCACTTGAAGCTTACACCAAAGTTTGATACAGATTATTATGCATTTTATGGTCATTTAGGTATCATCCAAAATATCTCAATTTTGGAAACCTGCCTCTGATTATGAAGGGCCAACTACACCCAGCTCCCGTTATCTGAATGACTTTGAGGAGTTACAACCCCTTGGTATTAGACTTACTCTTGATGGAACTTCCTGTCGTGCCTGTATAAAGAATTATGTGTACAGTTGCAAATACTTACATTTTATTGAAACAATGCAATGGCTTTCAATTTAATTTGAAGATGGGCTATATATTCCTACAGCAATAATAAGATTAAGCATTGAGTATGAAATATTGTATGCTTCTTGAAAAGTGACTCGTTATAAATATGATCTTTTATAAACTATGTAGGTGTACTGCCATCTTTGAGTGCCCAGTATAAACTATGAAGGTGTACTGCCATCTTTGATGACATGCAAAGTTGCTAATTGTCGTGATCATAACGTTTTCTGCAAAGTTTCAATAGCTTCAGAAATGAAGAAACTTTCCCTCTTACTTATGTCAGAATTTCTACTATGATATTATGTTGATGTTTGTTATTAGGCCACAAAGGAAGATTATGGTTTTGAATAAGCTTCAAATTGTAGTTTATTGAAAACAACTTATGCAATAAGGACTTTTACATTATTTTGCAATGACTAGTTATATAGACAGGTTTCTGAAAACCAAGACTGCTATTATGTTGTGTATGGAGCTTGCTTGTGCAATTTAATGTTACAAGTTTATAAGGCATGTCCTTTACCTAAGTTCCTGAATATCAATTTCTGGATTTCCCGCTCTGCTTCAACTTTTTTTTCTTTTAATGGATAACAGGTCATGGTGGGTTTGGCCATGTTGTCTTGTGTAAAAATAAACTGGATGGAAGGCAGTATGCGATGAAGAAAATCCGTCTCAAGGACAAAAGCTTACCCATGAATGACAGAATATTGCGGTATGCTTGTTTAATTGCTGTTGATAAACATTTTTGGAATCAGTCACGTTATAGAGGCATGTCAAAGCTTGTTTTGTGCTAGTAGTTTTTAGTATTTTTCTCATTTTACTGCGATGCTGATGAATTTAATTTTTTGAATACCATTATGTTGTCCAGGAATACATTGCTCTCCTTGTTGGTTCTCATATTGCTTGTTTTTCTCGTTTTTATTACTGTGCTGGTTCACTGGGATAATATGTAGATCTTTGCTCAACACTAGTAAAACAAGTGCTCACAGCAAATTTCGTGTGTATACATATATTCTTTTTGTGATAACGATTAGAGCCCACTTCTTTGGAATTTGGTTTTATGCTGTTCTTTCCACTATATGGATACTTTGGAGATTAATATGTTGTTTTCTTTGCTCCCTTTATCTTCTATCTTACCTCTATGTTGCTTTTCTTTGCAACATCTTTACATTTTCCCGTGTTAACTATGTTGAGGTACTTAGGGAAGTAGCTACTCTTTCTCGTTTGCAGCATCAGCATGTTGTGCGTTACTATCAGGTAAAAACTACTTTAACTGAATATGGAAACTGCTTATTTCTTCTGCCTTGCATTTCCTTAGCTGCCATTTTAAGATGTCTCCCATTGTTTATGCGGCTTAACGTTCCTCAAACAAATTCCAGGCATGGTTTGAAACAGGAGTTCCTGATTCTCAAAGCGACGCTATGTGGGGGTCAATGACAATGACTGCTGGGAGCTCCACTTTCAGCCACAAGGTAACTAGCTCAGTGGATGCTTCTGGGCAGGAAAATAAGCTGGAGTCAACATATCTATATATTCAAATGGAATATTGCCCTAGGTAACACATCTTTTTCTGTTGAGTTTTTCTTGTATGTTTTCCTGCTCTATGTATATGTATTTCCTTTTGCTATAAAATTTTCATGGTCAACCAATATCATTCAATCCTGCACGAATTGTAAATGTTGCCAACCTTTGGGTTTATGCATACTACATTGCCCTCACTTCTAATATGACAGAAAAACACGAGTTTGGTGCAAACTAGCTACATGAAATTAACTATCATATGTGACATTAAAGACAATTTGCTATTTTAGATTTTTTGTTTTTTGTTTTCAGACTATAAATATTCTGTTACTGCTAGGTAATAGTTGTACAATAGTTTTTCCTCACCTTGATTACATATGTAAAATCTGTGTTATATCTAGTTATGGCATGAAGTATGGCATTGTTTAACCTTTTTTTCTTTCTTTTTTAAAGGACTCTCCGTCATGTTTTTGAGTCTTACCATTTTGATGAGGACTTTGCTTGGCATTTTTTCCGTCAAATCGTTGAAGGCTTGGTTCACATACATGGACAAGGAATCATCCATAGGGATTTAACCCCTAGCAACATTTTTTTTGATGCTCGCAATGATGTTAAAATTGGGGATTTTGGTCTGGGTAAGATCCATATCTTATGATCTAATCATACTTTTATTGTGTGGTTGTGAGCTATATATATGTTTGTTTATCATCCATCATTAGGTGTCACATTTCTAGTCTCTCTCTAGAGAAGCAGAAGTAATATATCTGGCTAAGGACATGAAAAACATTTATAAAAATGTATGCCTAACTATTTACTGCTAGAAGTATCCTCCTTTTCACACAAAATGTCTTTTGGGCCTAGGTGAACTCAGTAGTTCAGGACTTGCAATTTGCATTTTGATATCTGGTCATTTTCTTTGGAAAATGCAGTTCTGTTTTAGAGCACTGGAGTCTCACCATTTAGTTTACAAATAAATAGATTTATGGAACTTCACAACATTCCCAGACCCAGACTAGTAGTCTCATTTCCAGATCTACTGTTGGGCCTAGCAATTAGATCAAGTAAAATAATGTACATGCTTACTTTGTTCTTTGCTTTTCAGATTTTGTAATGCTGGATTTTAATATAGTTTATTATCAAAATTCAATCCGTGAAAACAAGAAAATCATAATACTCATTTATGTTCTATTTTTTTTGTCTCAGCTAAGTTTTTGAAGTTGGAACAATATGACCAGGATGCGAATTTTCCAACAGATACAACTGGAGTTTCAATTGATAAGACAGGACAAGTTGGTACATATTTTTATACTGCACCTGAAATTGAACAAGGATGGCCAAAGATTGACGAAAAGGTGTGTGCTTTGTTTCCATCTGTAATATGCTTTATCCATACCCTTACACAATTTTTTTCGGAAGTTTAATTAAATAATTCATCACAAAATAACTCTGAGCTACATGCAGGCCGACATGTATAGCTTAGGAATTGTGTTTTTCGAGCTCTGGCATCCATTTGGGACAGCAATGGAAAGACATGTTGTTCTATCTGATTTGAAACAAAAAGGTCAACTTCCTCCTGCTTGGGTTGCCAAATTCCCAGAACAGGCATCACTGTTGAGACGATTAATGTCTCCAAGTCCATCTGATCGTCCTTCTGCCACAGAACTACTGCAGCACGCATTTCCTCCGCGCATGGAATTTGAGTTGTTAGATAGTAAGTTGTGCATATATCAATTTGCCTTTTAGATATAATTATCTTTTGAAAAAATTCATTGCACTAGATTAAAAATGAAAGGTTGCTAGATCATCAAATGGAAGGAAAAGAAAAACATCCCCAAATTTGTTAAATGTTCTAGAATTTGTTTGAGCATTTTGTATGACATATTTGTTGCTTTTCAAACATGTTTCGGTTTCATTTTCATAGAGTTCATACAGTGGTCATCCATTTCTTAACCAGGTTACATATGTTGTCCTCAATATGTTCAGATTTTCTACGAACAATGCAGACTTCAGAGGATACAAGTATATATGATAAAGTTGTGAATGCGGTCTTTGATGATGATATGTTACGCACAAAACATTATCATCAACATGGTGGTAGTTCAAGGTTGTCTACAGATGCTGCTTCCTCAATTCAACACTCAGATTTAGATACTGAGCTCCGGGATTATGTTGTTGAGGTTGCCAGGGAAGTTTTCAGGAAGCACTGTGCTAGGCATCTGGAAATAATTCCTATGCGTTTGTTGGATGATTTTCAGCGGTTCAACAGGTCCACATATAAAAGTTCATTGCCTTGCATAATTTTATTTTGTCTGGCAATGTCATTTCCCAACTTTTTGGCGCAAGACCTTACTATGTAGAAGCAAGGTAACACCAAACTTATTCTCAACCATGCGAGCTGATTATGTGTTTCTTTTTTCTGGTGTGAAGGAATACTGTGAAACTATTGACCTCTGGAGGAGATATGCTTGAACTTTGTCATGAGTTGCGTTTGCCATTTGTCAATTGGATTGTTTCTAATCAGGTATGGTATGAGTAACACTTATCAAAACCAATAGGTCTATCAGCTATTTTATTCAGCTTATTTTTTATTCACTTGCACAAAGTTAATAAATATGTTTTATTGTTTGTTAAAATGGCTATTCTCAGATGGCCATGTCGATATATTATGCTGAAAGGATATACATGCTCCCTGCAGTTTATTTCACTTCAATTATATGCTTACTTTGCTGCATATCGGGACGTTTATAAACTTCTTAGGTTCTGAATATTATTTTCTTAAAATTGTTCATTTTGTACGAAACACGGTAGGAGAATTGGAGGAAGGAAGGAAGCAGGATAAGTAAAGTTATATTGCTCTGGTTTTGGAGATTTATTCTTTTCTTTTGGGAGTTACAATACCACAATATTATACAGGCTCCTAAAGTTTGGCACAGGGTTAAAGTTAGACCCATGCTATGGATCATGCTTATGCCTAAGACACACTACGTGATGTAAATTAAATTGGTAGAAGCATTTACGTTTGACATTCAAAGTAATCATTTTCAGAAAGAAGTTTATAATGCTTACTTATAGCAACAAATTAAAACCGCAGTATTAAGACACGAGTCCTCAGATTTACAAGCTATTGTTATGCCTATGTTATCTTTCTAACATAGTTCTAGTATATTATTGTGCCCTCAGCGGGTGTTTAGTTTTTGGTCTTGCAAAAACTTCAGATTTTTCAACAATAATTTTGACAGTATTTGTATGCGTGGAAATACAGTGTCATATCTGTTGAATGCTAGATTCCTGTACGGATATTATTCGAGGAAGTTACATGCTTCTTAACTTTTTTGTGCTGCAGAAATCTTCATTCAAACGCTATGAAGTATCCTCTGTTTACAGGAAAGCAATTGGTCATTCATCACCAAACCGTTACCTTCAGGTACGCTTTACAACCATGGCTTGTCTTGTCTTGGGCATGCTAGTTTCATTTGAAGTGCATGCTAACTGATTAAATGGTGCTTGCATATTAACTTGATTGTCAAGATTGGTGCCGGCTGAAGCTCTCCTAAGTCAGTTTTCAATTTCTGTAGGGTGATTTTGACATTATTGGAGGTGCATCAGCATTGACAGAGGCAGAGGCTATCAAGGTGCCGAGATCTCTCTTGCTAACTTGAATTTTGGATGCCTGTCTTTTTTATCCATCTGAAAATCAACTACGACTAACGATTACAGTTTCTTCTTAAAATCCTGATTATCTACTGCAAATTAAGATTTCTAGCCTCATTGTGTTCAATAGTTGCACGTTTCATTTGTACTTCAAATATTTATATGAGAATATTTGCAGGCTACATTGGACATTGTCACTGGGTTTTTCCATTCAGATTTGTGTGATGTTCATTTAAATCATGGGGATCTGCTCTATGCCATATGGGCGTGGATAGGCATCAAAGCAGAGCATCGTCAGAAAGTAGCAGAGGTATATCTACTATTATATTCATGAAATGGGGATATATAGGTATGAAATGCTCATCTGACGGGCTTTGATTTGAGTGTAGCTTCTCTCTATGATGGGATCTTTGCGTCCTCAATCCTCTCAGCGCAAATCGAAATGGGTTGTAATTAGGCGTCAGCTTTTGCAGGTATGAGAAAAGACCAGAATTTTATGTAATTTTGTTGAGATAATGTTACCGTCTATACAAAAGTCTTGGATATGCTTTTGTTACCGAAAACCAGATGATAGGTTTTGGTAGTTTCGCAATGCTAGGAGGTCTTTTAAGAAAATATCATTCTTGTTAGTCAAATAAAACATAAAAGTAAGTACATGCAAGTTGATCTGGGTTATAAATCCTTCTCTCTTCCAGGAACTTAATCTGGCAGAAGCTGTCGTGAATAGGCTGCAGACAGTGGGATTAAGGTTCTGCGGACCTGCAGATCAGGCTCTTGCTAGACTAAGGGGGGCCCTGCCAGCTGGTATAATTACTTTTATTTTATTTTATTTTATTTTATTCTTATAGATGAAATGAGTGCTTATTCCATTGCCTTTGACATTGGTGCAGATAAATCTACTCGCAAAGCACTTGATGAGTTGTCGGACCTTTTTAGCTACCTTAGAGTTTGGAATATTGAACAGCATGTGTATATCGATGCACTAATGGCACCAGTCGAGGGTTATCATAGAGAGTTGTTTTTTCAGGTATGGTTTCAGCTATATACATATATAAATTGTCAAATAACTTCCTATCATTGGAATATTTGAATACTTGGTGAAAGTTCCTATTCAATAGAAACCTGTAAACACAGTGAAGAATAAAGCTTGGAATAGATGAACAAAAAATATAATCTTGACATTTTCGGTTTTGGTTTGTGATGTTTCTCTACCGTTTCACAAAAATATATCGTATGTATATCATTGAAACTTGAAAGTTTGATTCTACTGTTATGTTTATAACGAGCTGCTATACTTTTCCCAGGTATACCTTACAAAGGAAAGCAATCCTGGATCATTTACTGAAGGTACATTGCTGGCTGCTGGGGGTCGATATGACTATTTGCTTCATCAGATGTGGAATCTTGAACATGTAAGCCAAGCCCTGTGCTTATCATTTTTTTTGTCCACTCCTAACTTCTAGTCCGATTCCGAATGCCTAAATACATCATTTCACACAACAAAAATAGAAATGCAATGATACAGTGATACAAGTATATGAGTTGGAGATTTAAATTCACCATTGAGACGTATTTTCGGTTATTTTAAGATAACTGATTTATGTATCTTCTATGCAGAAAGCAAACCCTCCTGGTGGTGTTGGCACCAGTCTAGCGCTAGAAACAATAATTCAGCTTTCTCAGGCGGATTTCAAGCCCTTCAGGTGCAATCTCATTTCTAGCCTCCCCAGTTACTCTAGTTCTCTGAGGCTTAGTTGTCGTTTATTTAATAGATCTGACATTCATGTTCCTTACTTCACAGAATGGAATCTAGCACCAACGTTCTTGTATGTTCGAGAGGAGGGGGAGGTTTGTTGAGAGAGCGGATGGAACTAGTTGCTGAGCTATGGGATGAGAACATCAAGGTTGGAGGATGAACTTCTCATACTTACATATATACGTCTTTCCAGGTTGCTTAGTTTCTTCCCTTACCTACTTTATGCTGACTTAACTTTTATATCTATCTGCACAAGGCCGAATTCGTGCCCTCTCCTGATCCAAGCCTCACGGAGCAATACGAATATGCAAACGACCATGATATCAGATGCCTTGTTATCATATCAGAGACAGGCGTATCTCAATCAGGTTTTGTCAAGGTAATGCTTTCGGGATAAGTGATACTCTTCCTTATTCGCTCTGACAAAATAAGGGAATTAGCTTATCTTAGTGCCACTTCATGCATAACCAACACTCATACAATTGCAACAAAATTTTCATCACAACGGTATCAC
>JAYMTS010000508.1:0-10589 GCA_036898005.1 Geranium phaeum
TGCTTTGTTTTTGCTTGTTCACTCTCAGTGAAGAATTTCGGGTGATATTGGCAGTTCTTTCCAGAAACGACAATTAATCAAAGCAAGGACAATCAGCCTCAAAGCATGATTAATTAACCCCTAATATAAAAAATGGAAATCACATAACCTCGATGTTTGATTTTGCTCGAAACAAAGAACAAATATTTGACTCCAAAATTAAGGTGTGTTTCTCATAAGGTTCAAGATGCATGAGGCAATCCAGGCCTTGGGCTTGAACCAATCACTTGGATATATAGAGCTTCTTAAGAGAACTTGGATTTTATCAAGAAGCATATTGGTATTCATTATTCATGTGCGTTCTTTTTACAGTGGAAAAATATAAAGGTGCAACTTCTATTCATAGATTATTTCCTAAAAATCACAAAAAGATGGAAAAGAGATTCATTTGAGGCAGTAGCAATGCAGCAAAAAAAGATGCATTGTATTTACAACAAAAAAATCCAAATGTATTTCAAAAAAAAATCCAAATGCATGGAAATGTATTGCATTTTTGTTATGAATTTAAGACTGCAGAAAAAGAAACAACCAAAACTATTCCTTACTTGTAATATCCCTTACCTAAAACCCGCTTCTTCCATGAAAATTACGATAAATCCATATACAGATTCTATCAAATCTTTAGTCATTCCTTTTTGTTTGATGCTCACTGGATATTATTCAGTATACAAAAGGGCAAGCACATGAGCCCTTCTCGGCCACCGGTTGTATTCAAAACTGAAACCTAAACGAACATGTTTTCCAACTCGATTCTAAACAAACAAAGATGGGGAATGCCAACTAAGTAGTCATCAATCTCGCTAACTGACCTTTGCACATAAAATGAAGCTGGTGAGTGGTGAAGTTAACGAACTTACTGTATGAACTTGATGCAGGTCGTGGAATCAGGTGTCATTAACTTGAGAGTGAAACACAAAGCTCGGAAATGTGGTGGTGATGTCTCTGTCAAAAAAACAACCAACCAACATATTAGTTGCCAAATCCTGAACTTGAAGTTTCTTCAGCACCAATAGATTGCAATAACTTGAACCAAAAACAACTTGACAAGCTTCTAATTTGATAAGGGTTTAATATCCGCAGAACCCGAAGCAAAAAGTTGGTAAATTTTCCATCAAAATAACACATGCACGAGTCCTTAGTGAATGCAAGACATTGCTTCAATATGCAAGTAATGGTAACACTGGAGATAACATACCGACAGAGTAAGTGCTAAAAGTATTTTTTATCAGCAAAGTAGAAATCTATTAATTGAAAAGAGAGTCAGATTCCCAAGTTGGGAAAGAGAAACTCCACACGAAGCACACTGTAATGGATAACAAGTAAAAATGGTAACTCACTTGAGATATTGGAGAGTCATATTCTTCAGAAGGGATGGATGCCGCAAAACAAGGCTCCGCCACTCTTCTTTATCAATTTGTCCATCTTGTTTGGTATCGGCTTCCTCAAAGGTCTTGAATAAACAAAGATAAAGACACTTCTAATGAGAATATTATTGCAATGACCTAAAAATGTTTACAAACAGAATGTGATGTTCGAATTATTATTTTGATGAGAACTTGCTTCAATGAAAAATAATAACAAGTTGAGCGTGAACTACACCTCTCCCACAAATATTTTACAGTGAAAAGAATATGCAATTATGTTATAAGAAAAATATGCCTTCATCTCCAAAGTCTGAAATACATAGTTAAAGCATCAGCTAGATAGGAGAAATAAAATGTGGCGACCTGAGCAGTCATAACATGATAAAGGTTGAGTGCAGACAACACAACACAAAACAAAGATTGATATTGCTATCAAAAGACAACAATACAAACCAAATTGTGGAATTACCTTGTCAATGATACTTTCTATCACCGCATCCGAGAGATTCATGCCAGATTCAGCAAGAGTGGCGACTACCATTTGTTTTACCTGAACATTAGGCAATTGATGGTCAAGTTACTGTATAAAACTGATGGCATATAATCAAAGTCGCCAATCATGTGGCAATGTAAGACATGTAATTAAACAAAAATAGAATGTAGTCAATGAAGCATGTAGTGAATGTTAATCTTTTTATGACAATAATCAACCACAAGTGGAATTGAATTTAATGGGGGAAAGAGAGTGGTTACAAAGGTGTATATCTATGATATTTCAACATAATACTCCCAGCATTAAACAACAGGCAAGCAGTAGGTGTAGTAAGTGCATCTAGCCAAAGAAAAAAGAAATGCCAATAATTGTAATTAATAGATGTAGTAACTGAGTAAGTACGTCTGTCCAAAGAAAAAAAGAAATGGCAGACACAAAAATTACAGAGGGCAGCTTTAAGTACTTTTCTACAATTGATATTTGACATCCTCAAGACAGTAGCACAGATATCTTCAATGAAAATCTGGTCGTAACATTTACCTCTTGTCTCTTAATGAACCCTTGTTGTTTGGGGTCGTACAGTTTGAATGAAACTGCAAGAAAGGAAAAGTCAAACATCAAACAGGCAAAGCATCCATGATGATTGATGAGTATGCAATCACACCAAAAAAGAACATGAAGAAAGCTATAATAGAATAAATAAATTAAGGCTTTGTCTGTCATATTGACTTCCCTCACATGATATACAATCTACAAATCCTTCTAATTTTATAACAATTACAAACACTTACAATCAATCTTAACCTCAATTGGTGCATTGGGATGAAACACAGAGAGAGCACGAGCAAATTCCTCAAAATCTAATATCCCATTGTGCTTTGTATCAAACAAGTCAAAGACCTACATATTCCGTAATTAGATCACAAAAAATCAAGAATTGGTGCAGTAACCAAAAGTGCAAATAATTGCATGTCAAGTAGAGTGTATAAATGTCATTCAAATTTGAGCATCCAGCAACGAACATGCAGACACTGTTATATTTCCTTTTCTAGTATGATTGAATAATATCTCCTTGGGTCTACACCTTGAAAGTCCTTCTCTTTGACCAAAGGAAATGCACATGTATTTAATTGAAGAGCATGAATTAATGAATAATATCCGAATTAATTGATTCATGCAGGTAGGCGATAGCATACTCTTGTACTTCGTCATCCAAAAATCCATCAATAATACTTTCTATTTCTACACATACATAATCCGAAAAAGACCTTCCAACAACATCATCTAAATATGTAGGTAATAAGGTATACTTATGTACATAAAAACGGAACCTATGGTTAGCCATTCTGCTTATTGTAGTTAGTGCAGTTGACCTGCATGATCCCGAAAGACATTCAAACAATATGATCTCATACAGGAAGGAACAAAACATATAAGAATGCTAACTCATCAAGGGAAAAAGGGTGCCACGGCAGAAGGCAGGTCAACGTTTAAAGCAACTATGCGCAAAAGAGCGATAAGAAACATACTCTATCTGCAAATAAGCTCTCCTTTTTGTTTGTCTTAAATAATGCGAGCTGGAATTCCTCCTGTAATGAAGGCCACCCATAAAACAAGATATATAATAGACTAATATGGAATTCAGTACAAACATAGCAAATAAGGTAACAATATCAGTAAAGTGATCTATAAATTTGTCGTTACCTTGTTGATCAACCCATCATCAATCACAGCACTACTGATCTTCTTAAATAGCTCGTACAACGCTTCTATTTCACTTACACTAACTGCATTTGATTTATAAATAAAATAAAGGATCTTAGTCGACATTATTCTAATGTTTCATTTTACAGTGAAAGAACAGTGAAAAAAAATATAAAGATTTAATTTTTTTCAGTATTTATTATTCCATCACATTAAGATGGGAGCACAATTCATGATGAATGTGGCACATTTTTGTCAAAATGAATGCACCCAGTTATGAAAGCAAGATTGTGCTACTGGCATATAGTGGTCCTTGTTTTATGATCTATGATCACAACTCACCTTCTGTTTTCATCTTTACCTTTTAATGATAATGCATGAGTGGACATATCAGTAAGTCATTTTTAAAATAATCGTGACACTAAAGCAGAAAAGGAAACATACCAAAAATGTGATTTGAATAAATATAAAACAATTAAATCCAGTATCAACAAACAAAATAAAAGACAGATGCATCCATGAGAATTAGATATGCAACTTACAAACAGTCTCCCTCGCTAGGATTTCTGGATCATCTAGACCCCTGGGTTGCTTATCTAAATCAGATTCACAACAACTTGCCACAGCAGCACAGAAAAGCTTTATTTGGTCTAAGCACTGCACCATGATCTTTTCCAGACTCCAAAATACTCCATACGTGGCGGGAGTGTGGTATTTAATGATTGCCACTGACAATGTATACTGCAATAGCTATCAGCAACAAAGACGCATCAGAAAATCCACACTTATAACAAGTATTGCATTATTCCCTACTGTAACAAATGCAATTTATGTACTCGGAAATGCATTTTTAGGCCATTGAAACAACTATCAGAATCAGTGGTATTATATCATATGATACGTGGGCACATATGAATCGGCCAAAATAGCTGCACACTGTTCTTCAGGCACTCAATTGCATTTTCCACTCAGATCGTTACACATCATAGCCAGGGAAAGAACACAAAAAACTGAGGTTCAACAACTAAAGGTCAAAAACACAAATTAACCCCAATATATTCAAATTTTAAATCCAGATTCAGTTCAAGCTCATAGTGACCTTGGCCTCTAACGAATCACAGAGACACGCACAGCAACATTGAAATGCCAATTTCACAGATGCAAATGCAAGCAAGAAATGAAGAAAACAGGATTAATTATGACCAGTCATTGAATTCCACACATCGGTTATTGAAGAACCAAATGACCCGATCCAACAGCCCCAATGACACACCTTCAAAAGCGAAAATTGATGCAAATAAATCACACCCACATGAAAATCGAATCTGAGAAACACACCCATCAAATAAAAATTGGAGCTTTTCAATTGAACTCCAAAGAATTAATCAAATCAAAAGGCATTACCTTTAGAGAACCCAGGCCTCAATTGGGATTCTAATTTTGGGTCTAAAATGATTGGGAGTGATTGGATTGAGAATAAATAAATAAGATCTGAAAAGACTGCTATCGTTTTTCCTCTTCCTCTCTCTTTTTTTGATCCTTCTCTTGGGGATAAATTTGGAAAAATCAGTGAAGAAGAAGGTTTTGATTTTGATATTTTTGTCTGGGAGTGAATAAGCTTCCATTCCATGGCATGTTAATGCTGTATTTGTAAGCAGTCAACACAATTTCTTACACGTGGCCTTTTGCTAGTGTAAGAAGAACTTGATGGTGAAACTTGAGCCGTTGACCAAACCAAGACACTGATTTTCAATTGCCAATACAAGTTTAATTTGAGGGATAATAATAAGAGGGGAAAGGACATTTCTTATACATTATGTTTATGTTTCATACATTTAACTTTTCTATTTAATATTTTTGTTTGCTCAACTAAACAAAATTTTATCCGTTTATTTACTTTGTTAATTTTTCGGTAAAAAGAATAAAGTGCAATTTGAGTGTCTTTAAATTTTCAGAAGTGTGTTATATGTAACAGTGGTAGCGGACCAAACTTGTAGGTTCGATTTTTCCCAATTGACTAATATGATTCAATAGGAAGAAACCAATCTCCACTAAGGCAAGCAAATCTCAATTTGACTCCCCAACGTAGGAGTTTCTAATGTAGAACCAGTAGGAATTGAAATTGTGCCAAATAAAGTTTTAATCTCATTTTTGGGGTTTTTTATTAGTTTCACATGCGTATGGGTATGTAGATAATTAAATTTAAAGCATTTTGAAATATGAATCAATAAAATCAGAGTTACCTTGATAAAAATATGGCAAAATTTCAAGCAAAGGCTAACTAGTTTAACTTAAAAATATGGCATCATCTAGTTTGGAGGTAGCACCGTAGAAGACTAGCTAGATAATGTTGTTTTAGGATTTTTTTCTCAATACATTTACCATATATAATGGAAGTAAGAACTAAACCAATGACAACATTTTATATTGTTTTTATGTGTACCAAAAATTAGTTTAACTTAGAGAAACTCAAACTTGTGACTATGAAGTTATAAAGTCGACGAGAACCACTGGGCTAAACGTATTTCTCACAGGACTAGGTGGTGCATCTCTTTGTACTTCAAGGTTTTAACTCCTTTTTTCAGGATCTCAAACTCCTTGTTAATAAACTCTCTTTTCGTTGATAAAAAAAGGTATAATTTAACAAATAAATTAATACATGTTGTAATGTGAAATGTGAAATGGTTCCCATACTCACTTGAGACTTACATATGTAATTACAACAAATTATTTCAATTTCAATTCACTACTGAATTATTTATTGAAGCTCATAGGCTTGTTGAGATACATGTGATGTACATTTTATTTATTGAACAAATTGCATTGTTCTCACACATATATCTCCACAAATGCATGGGCTTTGTCAAATTTAAATCAAATGAGAATCACACTAATGGTTGTCTAAAAGGAACTCTGTACTGATAGAAACTGGTTTAGGAGTAACCAAAAGCATATGTACCATGAAACAACCAACCTGAGATAGATAGTCCCTTCACTACCTGTCTCTGCCTTTGTCTGATTTGCTTCTCCTTTGCATCACCACTTTCTTGGGGTCCAGCTGACGACTTACAGACAGTTCCTCAATCTCACTCCTCACAATCTCCATCTTCTGATGATGATGATGATCCTTTTCCACACTTTTCGATCTTTCTTCATGATCTTCTGTCTGTTGCTTGGCTGATCTCGAGCAGGAACCGGAGCATCTCTCTTGTTCAAAGAAGAGCACCTGCACAACTGTTCTCAATGGCAGCCTCTCATTTTTCACAGCATGAGCACACACTTCCTGGGATAGCTTTTGACAGTCCAAAACCCGACATAGCCGCTTTTTCTCTGATTTGCTCAATTCGGGATGCTCCTGCTCATTCCAAAAATAAGTCAGTAACTTTAAACTATTTCCTGAGTTCAAATCTTGATACATACAATCATATTAGTATTTATCGCTTTATTACTGATAAAAGAGGGAAAATGTCATTTTACTACCCTTAACTATGACTGTTTTACGCTTTACTACCTTAGCTTTTTTTTAGTATCCTAATTTGTATTTTGGAACATCTTACTACAACTTATGCTATTTTGGGACAAGATTTAGCATCAAATTGTCTCAAAAATACAATTTAGGGTACTAAAAGGAGAAAAAAAATAGTTGAAGTAGCGAAGTGTGAAACACTCATAGTTGTGTAGTAAAGTGTCAATTTCTCTATAAAAAAAACTTTAAACTGTAAATTTTGTTGACATTTTGTAATGTGACTGAAATAATGTACCTTGAGGTATATGTTAATTGCCTTGTAAAGGTCATCATGCTTCGGGCGGGCGATATCTGGCAAGGATTCAGCAAGAGAAACTATTTTCAAAACTGGCATGTTCGCGTCTCGTGAAGCCACCTGAAGATAAGAATCGACAAGCTTCCCTACTCTTCTGATAGATCTTAAAAGCGCGCTGTCTTGAGGAGGAGCGGATGATTGTCTTCGCCAAACGGATAAATAACTATGAACGATCGCACCAACCATGTCAATGTCATAGAAATGCTGGTCAGGAGATGAGTGCAAAGGGAGCAATAAGTCATCGACCGTTGCATCCTCGAGCTGAAGGCTCGATCTCCTGATCAGTTCTGTTTTTGTAACTTGAGGAACACTCAAGTAGGTTGCAATGCTGAGGAGCCTGAGCAAGAAGGATACGGAGACCGACCCTTTTTCTGATGGGATCATGCTCACAATGGATTCAAGAATCCTCCTATCTCTTTCCACGTGATCTTGATTAAGATTGTTTTGAGATGATGAAGACGATGAGGTCTCGGGAGGCCTAGTTTTGGGTGCGTCGGGGAGCCAGCGACAGGCATAGACGTGCAAGGCTTCGCCGATGAGCTGAGGAGGCAACATGTTTGTTGATCTGATTGCTGTGATTATGCACTTGAACATGTCTATGTCAAGGTCTGATATGTCTTCTGTCCACCAATCCCTTGGAACATTTTGCTGTTTCCTCACATAACCTGGTCTAGTGTAGGTGAAGGACCATGTGACCTACAACAAAACAACACACCTTGTAACTAAGTGAACCAAGAAAACAAAAACCTTGTACATGTCAAATACTACCTTGTTCAGTAAAAAATAGTTGTAAGAAATGGTGTTATGATAATTTACTTTTGCAAAATATTGTCACGAACTTATTATAATTGTAACATTATTATCACCTCCAAAAATGAATTGAAAATTTGGGATTAGGGATTAAGGTTAGGGTTGTGGTGATTTTGAAGTGTCAAAGGATAATTTTGTCTTTTCAACAAAAACGTCAACATAATTGGATGGGTTGTAGTAAAGTGAAAAACGTTGATAGTTAGGGGAACCGCATATGCCAAAATGAAAGTTAAGTATACTAATGTGAAAAAGATACTTAGTTGTACGAAAGTGTCATTTTCCCTAGTTTTATTTGTTTAAATTTTTGTAAAATACTTTCGTTCGAAGGTTAGTTATGTCATTCTAAAAAATAAAGGTCATGGGGCCCTTTTTTTTGTTTTTCCAAACAAATTTTGACAAACACTACAAAATTTTGAATAGTTCACTGAAGATTTTACGGCTTTTTTAAAAAGTGAGATATTACATCGTCTATTTTTGCAATTATCCCTGAAACATGAAATGGTACCTTAGACGGGGCGGTGAGTATCTTCTCAACAACCGAATCGATGCACCTCCTGACAATCCCAAGATTCTCCGACCACTCGGGCAATTTAACAGTGGTCTGCAGCGTGACAATGGAGTCCTTCCACCCTTCAAGAATGCAAGAAGTGAAGAATGCCTCCAGCTTGAGGACAAAATTTCCCCTCTCAACAGACTCACTCATTCTCAGGAACTTTGCAGCACAAATTGCAGACACAAAATTCTGAGCACTGAGGTTAATAGTCATTCCATAGCAAAACTTTGCACAAAGCTCAAAAGCATCCTCTCCTCCTGGTATGTCATGTAGCTCCATCGTCAAATTGTCTGTGTCGTCTGCACAAAGGCGCTGCAGGAGCCCACATTTTGGTACAAGTGGATACTGCAGCTAACAACAGACCGTTAACAACAATCTCAGCGAGCGATCCATAAAAGAAACTATTAACAAGTTATAATGAAAAAACAAAGTATGGATTATACCTTATGGAGGAGATAGCAAATGTTGTTAACTTTTATGACAAGGTCACTTGGTACATCCGAAAGAACAGTCCTGCATTATTAAAACTCTATCAGAGTTTAGATTATATGAGGTTTCTGTCACTTCATCCACAGTCTCGTCATTCAGTGAATTTTTACCTGATAGCCTCTTCTGTGTAGAATGTGTCTGGCCGAGTTCCTAGTTTCATGAACTTCATCTTCAACGCGATTGTTTTTTTCGTCCTTCGGTCAAAACCTCGTGAAAGTTTGCACACAACAATTGGACTATATCTCTCCTGGAATTATCTGCAAAAAGTGCAGCCAAATCTTTGAATGCAAGGAAATGCAAGTCTAAAATAGACTATGCTTTGGGAGCAAGAAAACCAAAAGTGTACTCCAAAATGATCGTCTATGTTTTGCAGTAAAGTTAAAGCTTCACTACCATACCATACCATATATGAGTCTATGAACACATTTCAATTATAGAACTACAAGATTTCTTGAAAACATTGATTTATGAAGTAAAAGATAAAACCCATCAAACAAGCAACATGAGATATGAGGGAAAATTTCAGGAAATAGGCCTTGCCTTTCACTGAAGAAGCACCTTCCGTTCTCAGCTCATAAAGAGAGGAAGCTTCAGCTACAAGAGTAGAGAAAGAAGAGAGAAATGTGATGTGAAGAGCTCTCTCCCAGAGCGTTGCACACAAGTGTCTCAAGGAGATAGGAGCAATGCAGACAAGTGTTTAACACCACGCAAATCTGTCGGGTACATTTTAGGAAGTTGCTGCAAAGTGAGGTTAAGTGGTCGAAGAACCATAAAAAACTATGCAAGCATCAAGACTCAAAACTCCCCCTTTCACATTAGCCTTGTGACTAAAGAAACTGAAAAAACCCAGACTGGCTTATATCAGTTACATGTAAAATGAAGAAAAAGTTATGTTAAGCCAATGAGGCTCATTTCCTTAACATGACTAATTGTTGCAATCCAATCGACAAAAACCCCTAAAAACGGATTGCTGTTGAGTTTTTTTTCTTCTGAAACCCCCAAAATACTAATTAGCCAATAACATACCTTAATTTTGGATGCTGAATCTGCATTTTTGGTTCTAGATGGACAAAAGAGCTTAATAACCGTCTCCTCGAGAAAGCAAAGCAATGTAGGTATAGCTAGTGATGTTTCATGGGAGGTAAAGACAATGGATGCTTCTGCTGCAGCCAAGAAACTTTACAATCACCATTGAGTGGATCAAATCTTAGGTAGTGGTCCGCGTTTCTTGCAGCGGACAAAGTAGTGGCGAAAGAGAATCGCAGTGCTTGTTTTGGGAATGGCATCTACTACAGAAAAGAAAGGACTTGAGGGTT
>JAYMTS010000509.1:0-10586 GCA_036898005.1 Geranium phaeum
ATATTTCAGATGTAAGACTCTAACTTTATTAACTTACGAAAAGTTTATCCCATTTTAAAACTCATTTTCTTACCTGCAAGCCCGTTAAATTGGCTCCAAAAGTACAAGTTGATAATCAATTTATGAAATCATATATGAGGAAAAGCTTGATGGACTGATATTTTATGAATTTGAAATTGAGTGACATTTTGGTTCATATTTCAAAGGTAAAACTCTAACTTTATTAACTTACCAGAGTTTATTTCATTTTAAAACTCATTTTCTTACATTTTTAAATTGGCTCCAAAAGTACAAGTTGATAATCAATTTATGATATCATATACGAGGAAAATTTTAATGGACTGATATTTTATGAATTTGAAACTGAGTGACATTTTGGTAATTAGTGATGTAGGGTAAGTTGGTAATGACTTGAGGCCTAACACATGTAGTTGTTGCTCAATTTGGCTCCACACCTATGTTTGTATTTAAGGTTAGTTGGTGATGATGTTGGTATGTAATGTCAAATCAGTGTAACACAAATATTAAAAAATATATAAAAATATTTCATTGCAAGTGTATACACACTCTTAGAGATGAAATGCACCTAGTGTTAGAGAGATATTATTTATTAATCAAATAGAATAATGTCTTTTGATTTAATTACTATATTATTTATGTTGGAGACTATCAAGCATGCTCAAGCTTAAGATTGCTAGTTAGTGTTTTGAACCACTCCAAAACTTGACACTAGTTAGAAGGGCACATGGAGCCAAGTTGGTTTGGGATATGCATTTTCTATATATTTATAATAAAATAAGATATTAACCTTAATTTATAGCTTTAGTTTACACTTACTTTCAAATAAATAGCTCACTGTAAATATAAAATAATATTCATTTTAACTAGTTAAATCAGTTCTAATGACTATTATATATGATTAATTCGCACAAACAACATTTTTGTTGTTGAAAGATTCGCACAAACAACTTGACCATTCATTATATATCAAGTTTTAGGAAGTCAATCACTCTTAATAATCATACACGAACTGATCACTCATATCAAATGTTATTTTTATCAATTATTGCATCAAGGTGTATATACAAAAACTTGAATTCAATGAATTGCATATATAAAAACGACCTCCTTCTTACCGATTAATCTAATTGAGTGAGAATATACTTTATCTGCACAACAATGGGAGCTTGTGGGGTGGTTCAGTGTGACATGTGCATGCATGTGCATATAATAAGGTACATAAAAGTACAATGTAAGTGTCCTGAAAATTGTTTGTGACCTTGTTCAGCTCAAGTGGGTTGTGAGGTAGAAGATGAATTGAAGAATGGTACATGAATAGGACATCAATGAATGAGAGCACATGTGTGGTAACACTAACAACACTACACTTGTCTTTTTCTTCTGCAACTATACAAATTTGTCACTATTTTGGATTAGATTGGTTTTACTTGTTATCCATTGCCCATACTTTTGGGTTTGTTCTATGTCCCCTCTTGATCCCCTCTACTCTTGCCAATTCGATATAAATTAAAATCTCGAACTGACTAGTAGGTATTTCGAATATACTTTGGAAATTTGCATTATGTGAGACTTTACGAGTGAAATACAATTTTTTAAAGTAATTTGACATGAAAAGATATAAGTGAAAATATATCAAATTATATAATATCATGTAAAAGTTTGACAAATTTGAAAGCTCTATCTCATTGATAGAATTGAAAGTTTCAAAGTGTTTTTTGATTCATATCTTTACTTGGGGTTTTCCAAAAGTGGTAGATAACTTAAGTTTAAGACAAATAAACATATGAACGATAAGTATAAAATTCAATAATTTATGAACTGATCTTTTGATCCACATCTTTTTACTTAGGTTTTGCTTACACTGTCTCATGTATAAGGTGAT
This sequence comes from Geranium phaeum, assembly GCA_036898005.1. Taxonomy (NCBI): domain Eukaryota; kingdom Viridiplantae; phylum Streptophyta; class Magnoliopsida; order Geraniales; family Geraniaceae; genus Geranium; species Geranium phaeum. The sequence goes on from JAYMTS010000509.1 coordinate 1,904, forward strand.
GTTATGTGAGACTCTGCTCGTGAAATGTAGTTCTGTGACAAAAATAAGATGACATGAGAGAACTATATTACTCTAATATCATTTAAAAGTTCGAAGCTCAATCTAATTGATAAAACCTAAAAGTTTCAAAGTATTTGATGAACTGATTTATGATCAATTTTTTTTAGTTTGGGTTTTACTAAGAGGGGTAGACATTCAAAGCAAATATATAATAACTATTCAAACTTCCACCACATTATATTAAACTGATTCACTACATTTGAACTAGCATATATTTAAGTCAAATCATTTCAATTGACCCTATAAACTTGGGCCTGAAAATACCATAACATAAGCACAAGCCTTTTTATGTTGTAATGGCCCTATAAACTTGGGCCTTATGCCCAATGTCCACTCAGGTTAAAAATTTGATACATTGAAATAAAGACAATATTAGTGAGATAATTAAAAGGACTAGGGTTTTTTAGGAAACCCAAAATTGAGTCAAGGATGGAATATAATGGAACGGATTTAGGTCAATTTGGTTAAAAACAAATTAGAAATAGAAATGATATGATTCATTCGTAGATGTAAAATTGTATGAGAATCAAACAAAAGATAATACGTGCCCTCACATAGGCTATCAGTTTTCAACTAAATTCAAAAATATGTTAAGCCAACAAAAATTAAATAAAATGTAGACTTGAAATAGAAAAAAACTAATAAAAATCGAGTCGGATAAAACATGCAAAACCAATTTAAATCAAATTTTAAGCACCAAATTAATCAACTCAATTTAATTTAAAACCGAGAACATTTTTTATCACTCTTAGTTCTAATAATAGTCACTAATGGTCTCGCAACTTTCTTACGAATCTATCTAGTGGCCAACAACTAGACACACACATCTTTCAAAAGTCAACCTCTACACAAGGAGGTGATTTAATTAAATTTATTTAGTTTTGAAAATAAATATATATTTAAGAAAGGCACGAGATCTAAATGAAAGGGATGGTCCGAAACTTCTATTTTTCAAGTGCTTTTGGTCACATCAACCTGTGACCCTCACCCAAAATATCGGCTCTCTTTGCCTATAAATACACAATTATAAAAAAATTGAAACAAAAACATATATACACCACTTTGTTCATCAGATTGAGAGAGTGAGAGATCAATTGTATTTGATTTTTGTGTTGTTTTCATGGCAAAGGGCAATAATGGAATATGTTGCTCCATTGAATTGGAGCCCAAGACCTTGAAGGCAGAGCAACTCAACCATGCTAGGGTATGTATATTGTGTGTTTTATATAGTACGAGAGATTGATTGATCGGATACTGAAGTATTGAATGTGTGTGTTAAATATCGGTACAAATTTCTCTGTGTCAAATGTGGCTTTTAATGTTTTTAAATGAATTGATCGTGTTTGTTTTAGGAAGTTGCAGCTGATGTAATCCAAAAGTTGCAACCCATTGAAGCATTCTCCATATTTAATCAGGTATACATTTTAACTACTGTTCGAGATTTTTTTTCTAGTTTAGATTGTCAAACCAAATCTTATTAAACGCCTTTAATAGTCATGAAAATATATATTAAAAAGTCATGTTCTACTTTACTAGTTTTATTAGATATTTATATCACACGAGTAAGAGTAATAATTTTAAATTGAGAACATGTATAAATTAGGAACAATGCTGAACTACATTAAATACCACAGTTCGAACACGGTTCTCATAAATAATACAAAATCGATGTTTATATGAAGAAATTTGAACCAGATCTTATAATATAAAGTACAATTTTCAACTTCAAATATATGTCTATTTAAAACTATAGATTACATTGTATTAAATGTATTTTTTACTTCATAAAGTTCAATTTGGACCGAGAACTTAACTTAACTGAACAAAAAAATATGTGAATAAATTATTTGCATAATGAGTCAAAATTTTAGACCATATGACATATATTGAGGTCATAAACCAAGCTCAATTAAGTCAAATTAGTGTATAGAAAATCAACATGTTTGATTCGATCCAATTAATCGAACCATGAACACCCTTACATACATGTTTGATTCTTGTGTAATGTATAGGGTTTAAAGTTAGAAACACAAGTGGCAGAGAGCAACAAGAAAGGTGAAATAATTGAAGGTCCATGCCAATGCTCCATTGTTGCAACTCCAATTGCAGATTCACCTGATTTAATTAGGGAGCCACTTTCAGCCCCATTTTGATGTTTGATTCTTTTCTTGTTTATTGTATAAACTATAGTACAGAATTAATCATCTGAATAAAATATGAGCAGGTTTATAATAAGATTTATTTAAAATTTCACATATTCATTGATATTTTCAGCATTGAAACAATAAGGTTACACCTACTTGTTTGTAATATGGGATTTGAGTATAAATTTACCTTGTAACAATAAAACATTGGATTAATACAATTATTAATCATGGGTTATGTATGAAGTGACATAGACACTCTAATATTTATTTACGAGGTTATTGATTTTAAACAAGATTATTAAATTCATGAAGTCATACTTTAAAAAAAATTATATTAAATTTTATTTACCATAAAATATTCCCACACCTTCAGGGTTGAAGGTCAACCTCACTACAAAAAATCATGTGATGCTCAAAAGTTAAAGTATCCTATTTTTTTGACGGTAAATATGAAATTTATTTAATAAAAGCAAACTATATCAGTATCAAGCTGGACAACTGAATTTACAGAGGGTGAGACAGATCCACCACCATAATTTTAGTTACTGTTAGTGAAACAAACTGGTCAATTCAAGAACCATTTGATTACGAGAAATAAAAATTAAAACACCATCGACTAATGATTTCTCCAAAGTTATTCAGGTCAACCCGTGTAGCACAATGTAAAGCTACGACCTCCATTTCATGCAAATAAAAAAAAAATCCCATTGTTGTAACTCTATTCATTCGAAAATTTTAACTTAATACATTGTATGCAAATTTTTCTTCTAAAATTTAGTAATCTTAGTTTATGGGATTTATTGAGCAATTACTTAAAACTTGTTTTGAACCCTCGAATGTTTTTATTATTATTGAAGAAAAAATATTGGGGATTTTCATAACAAGTACAAAACTTCACTACTCCCAAAAAATATTTTCCCCTAAAATCTAACAATATGAATGTTGCAATATGAGGAAGATGATTGTTGAGTCAATCAATGGTGATATAAAAGTCAACTGCCCATCTTCCTCCAATCAGATAAATTGTTGTTTTTGCAGACAAATCTTTCGGTTTCAGAGTGCAATGAAGCACAAAGCCGATACACACAATCTCTGCTTATATATAATACAAATTCATAATAACCAAAAAACATGAAATCAATGAAAAACATTGATAAAAGAGGCAAAGGAAAGAACCATACTTAATTTGTTGGTTTTGGAACATGAATCTTAAAAAAAAACCTCAAACATAGAGAGAAAATTGCATTAGCCATAGTTGAGAAGAGAGTGTTGCATTTGAGATGTTTATATAGAGACAATTAGTAGGGTTTTGCAGTAATTAATTGAAATTATGGAAATACCCTTAATATGACAAAGTTGATAATTTTAACCTTTATGCTATCGATGTTATTCAATTCTTGGTTTTGCAAAACACTGATATTAAATTCATAAAACCAACACTATTCATATTTTAACTGTTATACAAAGTTTAGTTAGTTGAATATTGTCAATTTGACAAAACATCGCATCATTATTTTATTTTAAGTGAAATATCTAATTATTTTTCTCTGAAATTTAATAATCCTAAAATTAGTTAATTTATTGAGCAACTAGTTAAATTTCTTGAGGACGAAAGCAAGAGAAATTAGAAAATCACTTGAATTGACAGACATATCCTCGAAAGAACTGTACAAGTTGGGTAGTGAAGGAGGGTGTTTACGTCATTTCATTCATGTTTTGAATTGGATTGAGGGCTTAGGGTTCTAAATTATTTTCCTCACTGCACTATTTGGGGCTCGATTTCGAATCCTCTCGAAAAAGCTCTGTTCTGCTCCGATCTCCAATCAATTTCAGAGGGAAAATCTGGGAAATTGAGAATTTCTGGTCCCGAGCTCAAAACCAGGTACTTCTGGTTCTTCGTCTTCGCATGTAAATGGTTCTGTAAGGTGTGAATATGAATGTTTTAGGTGTAGGTTTGATGTCTGTTTGGTTGCTGGGAAAGTGATAGGAAATGGGTAGGTGAAAATTCTGGTTTTTTCTATCTGGGTTTGGTGTGATTTTGATTTATCTGGGAAGAAGGAGTGATTTTATGGCTAGATGATTTGTTTTGTTGTTTGGGAAATATTAGCTTTGTTGATCTCTATTCGATTCTGATTAGTTGAGCTTTAGTTTTGTGGTGACTGAATTCTGCTGAAAGTGATTTCATTTTCCTTCTGTTTTAGCTTTTGAAATTGAAGCAATGTATATGAATTTGAGTATTGATGTGAAATAGTGATTATTCATTTACTGGTTAATTAGTTAGAACCATGAGCTAGCTTGGTTCACGCTCTTTTCCACCACATTGCACAGATGCGACACTTTTCCCGGAATTTTAGACTCCTGGGACTGTTTTGCTCAGTTACTCCACCACATTGCACAAATGGGAAAATAAAATTTCTGGTTTATGTTAGCTGGGTTTGGTCTGATTTTCTGATGTCTGGGTACAAGGAGTGATTCTATGGCCAGGGGATGTGTTTTGTTGTTTGAAAGTATGAGCCTAGTTGATCTCGATTCGATTCGGATTAGTTAAGCTTTTGTTCTGTGATAGTTGAATTATGCTGAGAGTGATCGCCTTTTCAGTATCTTGGTACAAGGAGTGATTCTATGGCATGATTTGTTTTTATAGAAGAATGAGTTTAGTTGATCTCTATTCTTTTTATATTAGTTAAGCTTTTGTTTTGTTGTGGTGACTGAATTAAGCTGAAGGTGAATGCATATTCCATCTGTTTTAGCTTTTGAAATTGAAGCAATGCTTATGAAGGATTTATTTGAAATGGTGATTTATTTATTGAAGTATTCCAAGATACGGATATTTGGCTGATATTTTTTCGTTTATTTTCAGCCCTTTTCATTTTGTCTACCTAGTGTTAATATGAGTACCACGGTACATGGAACCCCCAAACCCGGGAGGCAATCGTTGTTTTTCCAAGATCTGTCGTCTCCCATTTCTGCCCGGAAAGGAAAATTCTCAACCCCAGGCCAAACAGCTGCTGTGTCTGCCCTACGCCGAGAGAACTTTGGAGACTCGGATCTTCCACCCCCTCCCATGTTCACTCTCGAAGACCGTTCGGATTTCTCTCCTGAATATGGTGTTGGCTATTACCCGATGTCCCCGGAAATTAAGTCGGATTCAAGAACTCCGGGGCATAATACACCTGGAAATGACTTCTCCACTCCTGTCAAAAGCAAAATAGAGGCAAGCACCTCCTATGCTCTCAAGGGCGGGCAGCTCGGTCAACAGGGTTCGGTGGGAACGAGTTGGTGGTCAACCTCGATGAGTGGTGGCGAGCAAGAAGACAAGGGAGATAGTTCCCCTGTTAATGGAGTTGTCCAGCCCGGTGCTTTGATCACGCTTCCGCCCCCTAGGGAAGTTGCTAGGCCGGAGGCGCAGAGGAATTGCATGCCAGCCGGGAACATTGACGAGGAAGAATGGGTAACGGTTTACGGGTAATGCTTTCGTCAACTTTCTGCTCATATTATTTCACTTCCATTGTGCTAGTACCTACTCACCATCTCGATGATATCTTTCTAGTTTCTACATCTTTGTTCTTCTTTCGTTTTTAATGCTTATCTTCATTGCGTAAGGATGAACAATAGAGATTGCAGTATGAAAATTTTGATACCTATTGCCTTTTGATTCTCTCACATCTCTAGTGTGTATGAGCTTCCTCCAATAAACTACTATTTCGATGTTTCGAGAGGCTTTTCTCTGAAATGTTATGCCTACTTTATATAATGTCTTTTTCGCCAAACCAGGATTCCTATTTGTTCTATTGTTTTACACGTAAATTACAAAAAAACAACATTGTAACCAAATTTTGAAACCTTGGCATGCTTCATAATATGAAGATTCTGTCTAAACCAAGTGACTACACTCTGTTACAATATTGTCTGTCTAAATCTAGCCCCGTCGTTTCAAAATTGGTTCTGAACTGCTGACAACAGAACACATGAACACTAATCTTACACCTTGAGTGATTGATTTTAAGAATAGAGTGAAGATTAATGGAGTCCAATGTCCAAATTGGTGCAAGTGTACAATAAGTGTGAGTGGCTTGAAAGATAGAGCTGTGCATATATAACATATGGTTTGAAGATGTGAACAAACAAAGCTTCTATGAGCTCTTGGAAATGCATATGCTTGTCGGGTTTTTACTCTCTTGACTCATAAAACAATTTGTTTGATTTCCAGATTTCCCCCGGGCGATACCAATTCAGTCCTGCGCGAGTTTGAAAAATGTGGCGTGATCGTTAAACATGTTCTTGGACCAAGGGAAGCAAATTGGATGCACATCCTATATCAGGTAAATTTTCTCATGGAATTCGGTTTTGGTGATCACATTCCGCTTCCCAAGTCCTTACCATGATCTCGACTCTTATCAAATCTTGCAGAACCGCTCTGATGCACAGAAAGCTCTCAACAAGAGTGGTATTCAAATCAACGGCATTGTAATAATCGGCGTCAAGCCCGTTGATCCAACTCAACGCCAGGCTCTGAACAAAACGCTCAACCACCATTGCTTCGCTCCATTGCCCCCGCCAGCATCAGCCAGAACCCCTGAGCCGAACCCATCAAGACCCTCTCCACGCCCCTATTACATCAACAATACAAACCAACCGGGAAGCGCCACCATTGCCTGCCCGTCAAAGTCAATGGCGTCAAAGTTCATGGACTTGATGTTCGGCGTCTAGGTGAGCCATTGCAGCGTATTTTTCAATTTCTTCTCGAGAAATCGTTAAACCAGCTCGAGTCGGGTTTATCTGAAATTTTTGGCTTGTTCTTGTTTTTGTGATAAGCATAGGGGACACTGCTAGAGGTTGTCTTTTTTCTACTTCACATTCATGAAAGTGACAAAACTCTGAAACCATAGTTTGGTTCTTTATTGATTTGTTGTTCCTGTTTTTGAGGTGATTGGTGATAGGCACAATTTTTATGCGTAGTGTGGCCAAAAACTGGTGAAGTCATTGTGTTTCTGGGAACGGTGAGCAAAACGACAGCGTATCGATTCTAGAGAGTCACGGATTGGTATAGGAACCATTTTAATTAAAGAAATTATGAACCTTTATGTACTTATTTTACGAATAGTGTACATTTTTCCTATAAAACTTAAAAAAATGCTAATAATCACTAATATTGACTATTTTATTTTGCATAGAATTAAAAGTCAATCAATTCTAGAGGTCACGGATCAATTATATGTAGGGTAGGGGTGTGAAAAACTTGACTTAGTCGAGTCCCAATTTGTCAAGGCCTGGTTTGTAAAAAAAAGCATTTGTTTAGGGGGTTAACGAGTTTATATAACTAATCTCGAACTTGACACAAAAAGACATAATTAAGAGTAAGTTTCTTGGTTTGGTTAATTTTTACAAGAAATATTTATTACTTTTATATTAGATAGAAAATATGAAAAAATGAATTAATACAATTTGAAATGGCCTTTGCTCAATACACCTAGTTTCATTGTAAATATTAATTAAATGAAGTGAAAAATATGATTAAATGCTAATCGAGTCGCATTGTAAATCTGTGAAGACTTGAAAGGGTAAGCTCTATAACGAATTAAACTGTAATTACATATTTATAACTCGATTCTAGTTGATTATAAGAACCATTTCAAATAAAATATTAAAAATCCATTGTATCCATTTATTTTAGTATCTTAATAATTTCCTTCAAATTAAGTTAGTAACATTAAATTTTGTTATCTTGAAGTAGCGAAGTCAAAAGTATATACGTACAATAGTCAAACATTAGTTGAGACTAAAGAGTTATTAGTGCATGGTCGGAAATAAATTAAATGGGACACTATTTTGATTTTGGAATCTTATTATAATAAACTAATCTCTATGTATAATTAATGGTAGTAAGTTTTGTCCTATTTACCCATGATTTTCTAACTTTCATAAAATTTAAGTTAGTTAAATAAGTAGTAGTTAGATCAAAGATTTACCAAACAAAGTAAGATCACACCCCAAAGGCTAATAAAATAAGAAATCAAAGACTAATTGACATTTATAATTTTTTTATCGTAAATATATTATATTAACATGAAGATGCATTTTAAATATCTGGTAAAAAAATATCAACTCATAAATGTTTATAAATTGTTACGACTTACGAAATACATGTTATCTAATGATATAGACAAGTTGGATCGAACTTAATTTATAAAGACTACGTTTGCCTTCAAAATAAATTTTTTTTGACTCTAGTGCGACTTAGGAAACAAAAGGTCAAGTTCAAATTTAATTTGATTCAATTCATTACGAACGAACTCTGCTCGAGCTTAATTATAATCGCTGAAATCTAGATGTCTGTTAGTACGATATTTGTTGGCATAGTTTTTAGCGCAAGGTAGAAATGTCAGGTTGCTTGATCAACAAGTATAACCTTGACATAATACACGCAGCGATAGGATTTCCTGTTACAACTTGGAAACGTAGTGCGCAAGGAAGAG
>JAYMTS010000510.1:0-10572 GCA_036898005.1 Geranium phaeum
GAGGTTTCAAAATAGGCGTTAACTGGACCCACATCAGTTGACGTTGACTTTGATGGTGGGATTGCGTGATGAAGTTGACGTTGTTGATGGTGGTGACGGCCCTAACATTGTTGATGTGGCGGTTACGGTTCGCGGGTGTTGATGTGGCGACTTCGGTTTGAGGTTTGCAGTTGGGTTTGATGATGGTCACGGTGATAGAAGATGGATGCATCGAGCAAGAGGCGGAAGGTTAGATTAGAAGCTCTAGAATCGAAAACGGCTCTGATACCATATTAAATATGAGAATGAGAATTATTGTATTCGATGATAAACTAGGTTACGAAGGCGTATATATATATATATAGGCTATACATATGTGGAAAATAAGCTAACATGTTTGAGGAATGAGCCAGTCATGAGGGCCAGAATTACAGTGATACTATTGTTTACACGTAATGGACCGGGCCTCGGCCCATATATCAACAAGTTGACTATCAACTATTTCAATTTTGTACAATTATAACTTTTTCTTTGTAAATTGTGTTCATTTGTACAAAAGTTATACAAATATCCTTTAAATTAATCTTCGTTAGATAAAATAATAATATATATATCTCAACTCGAGCTTGTCGATTTTCTTTTCCCTATAAGCTTGTCTAGATTTGAAGTCTCACGAAAAGACGTTAATAGTGTGCGAGAGAATAAGAAAAATGACGAACTCGAGTTGAAAAAATATTTTTAATTTTAATTAAAAAAATCATTTCAAATATATTTTCGAACAATAATATGTAAAAACCTAAGTTCTCGTTCTTTTTTTGCAAAATTAGAATAGTTAGACTACAACATTTTACTATTTACCTTAATTTAAATTATCATGCATACTAGTTTAGAAGAGAATAATTGAACCGTATAAATTAGCAAATTTATTAGATTTCTCATGGGTCCCAATCCCATTGCATGAGATTGACTTAGCAATCACATTAGTTTTTTGGAATTACGTGACGAAAAAAATTCCGCACCTGAGAATTAAGCATCAGTTGTGTACAGTTTAATAGTAAACAGTAAAAGAAAATCTTCATGATACCCTACATCTCTAAACACTTCCAGACAATCACGTCGAACAAATCGACAAACGAAGACAATCACGTCGAACAAATCGACAAACGAAACTAAAACCACTAACTCACTAACTTGTCGGATATACCGACCACCCGCTAAAATACTTAAAAATAACAACACGAAACAAGGACACAGTCACTACAACACAATCAATTATGCATCAGCTTTTGTTCACTTGGAGCTTAAAGTCCAGATGAGGACATGACATGCGATTTCTTGGGATGTTCATATGCGATCCATTTAGTCCTCGGCTGAGTTCCCAAAAGCCCATACCCAATAACTCACGGGCCATGAGCCTACATAACCTTTTCAGCCCATTAACGAATAAAATCAATAACTCACGGGCCATGAACCTACATAACCCTTTCAGCCCATTAACGGCCCAATAAAATCAACCTGACCCACTGACGACTGAAAGAAAAGCTGTGCGTATCCTATATTAAATGCAATCTTCCAGAACCAGGTTTCATTAGCTTCCGCTTGACGCTCCCCCCAACGATCATATTTTTCATTCCACTGTCAAAAACCAAACCACGCCTCAGCAAATCAGTCTCTCCAAGTCAATGAGCGTCTTTGCCCCATAAAGCTTCCTCTGCGAAACCTAAGCTCTCCACGGCGTCGCGATGGTCTCTTCGAGGGACGTTCAGGAGATCGTCTCCAAGCTCTCTTCCGATAAAGCCAAAGCTCGCGATGTAACAATCTCTAACTCCTTGCCTTCCCTATTCTGTTTGGTTCTTGAGAAAATGCCGTGGAAGGAACGAGAATTTAAGTTGTGGATGCTTCCGTTCCGTCTGTTTTTCATCTTTAAGACTCGTTCTGTTTGATTTGGCAAGAAAATTCAAGAAAATCGGAAATGGAAATAAGTGGAATAGCTTTAACACATGCGCAGTGAAATGTGGTTGCTATGTTGATTTTTGCTTGTATGTGTGTAGGAGGGAATAAAGTTGCTGAATACATGGTTGGAAGGAGAAAGGTCTGTTCGATTTTGTACGTTTCTAGGGCTGAACACTACAAAGCTTAAACCAAACGAAATGCCTCACTGTAAGGATCGGTGTTCCATCTAAATTGTATTCTGATTTTGACGACTTGTGTTTAGGTAGAACATACTTTACGGTGATTGACTTGAAAAATTCTGTTTGTCCCTGCAGCGGAGACATGGCCGTTTCTTGTTTCGTTGCTCATGCAATGTGTATCATCAGAGGTATCCGGGTGCAAGCGCAGAGCCCCGAAGTTAAATGTGGCAAAAACTCTTCGAATGGTCATCCAGCGAGCAGAAGATGACAAGTTTTCAGGCAAGGATTGATCTATAATTTTATGTTTCAAATACTGTCGTCTAATTATTACAATTAATTTGAATTAAGTGATGCTAATGAACACTGTGTTTTTTAAGCCAACAGTTAGATGGAAAAGACTAGGAAAGAGATTGGAAATCTTAGTCCATGAAGATTCACTTTGTTTATTGAAAAATTAGTTACCCCGTTAATTTGTTGTTGTCCAATTTGGTAATTGTTACTTTGTGTAAATTTAGGCTCACAAAGCTCAACTGAAGAATCAAGAATCATTGTGGATGGTTTTACTTCTTAGTAATATTCTAAATCAGATGAAAGACATTTGAACATTTTGTTTCTTTGATTTATCGTATAGTGCATTGCAATGCAAGTGGCTTTACAATTTACTTAACAAATTGGTTTATGTCAAAGCAAAGTAATAGTTCATGGCACTTCAGCAAAAGAAGATGAAAATAAAATATACTTAAGAACGTCTGCCAATAGAACTAGGAAAATATTTGGATTTGTGAATAGTTTGATGTATCACCAGTCGAAACCCAAGTGATAAAAGAAAGTTTTGTTCGGTAAATCTATAGTTTTATAATAAATATAAATCAGATACATTTGCGAAACAATTTCCCTATATTGTTTTCCGGTCTACAAGATGAAGGATTAGGCTAGAAAGGTTTATGCTAACATCAGAATGACATGGTTGTTTGTTGATGTCATGCGTTCCATTCTTGAAGCTAATGCTATTCATAATTGGTATTGTTTCATATTGATTTTCTTGGCAGGCAAGATGGTTCCATTATTACCTGTAGTTAAATCTCTTTTTAATCACGTCTGGGAGATGTTAAGCAATGTTCCAAGCTTTCAGTCAGAATACGGGATTATACTGCGTCATCTTTTGGCCGTCAGAGATTATCGCTTTCACATGAGGAAGCGCGTTTATTCTAGTGAGTTTATTATTCGAACTGGAGACATACTTAATGCTATTTGTTGAGTAACACCACTGCTGATTCACAATCCATCTTCTCTTGTTAGGCTTTGTCATTTTGTATTTGGAGAAGGTGGAGACCAGCTTAAGTGAGCAGAGTAATAGTCAATATAATCCTAAGGAGGAGGTGTTTCGTTCCATCCTAACACTTCAGTCACTTATAGAAAATCCTCCAGGGGATTTCCCTGATAATCTCAAAGATGACATTGTTAAAGGGGTTGTTGGAATTTTCTCTTCCGTTAGGTACATACACAATTTTTTCTTCCTTCTGCTCTGGCATGGTGATCGTGTTGGGCATTACTTTTTGAAGTTTCTTATGATAATGTGTACATTATGTGTTCCCTTGTATGTGAAGGGATGAGGGAAAGATATCACGCAAGCTCATAGAGTGTATTAATTCATACTTGTTAAAGGATGGCCCAAATTTGGGTTCCCAGTCCCTGGAGATCCATAATGCCGTGCAGCCATTTGTGTTCCGTTATTGGCTAACAACCCATGACAGGAGTCTTAAGGTATCTTAGTTATGAATTTGGAGCATCTTCCATGTTTTACCCCCTCTGATTTTAATCTTAATTTCTTAGAGAAATCTTAAAAAAATTCAAGCTATTTATGTACTTATATATATTTTAAATTCAGGATGCACTTATTTTATATGGAAGGTTACAACTAAATTTGACCACAGCTGCGGAGGATGGTAGTTCTTTGGTAGAGCAGTTTTTGGACATTGTCTGCAAGGAACTTGATCAAAGTAATATGCTGAGCTCCAACACTGGTGGGCTATGGTCAGTATTGTCATTTTATTTTTACTCTCTCCACGGTTTTTTTAATGTTCGTTGCAAGTCCTTTATATGGCTATGCGATATTTCATGGATTCAGGAGTGACGTTAGCAAGGATGGTAAATTTGGAACATTGAGCAGCTCTTTGAGTGGTTTGGTGGACCTTGCAGCACTTGTTTTCTATCAGGTATTTGATGGTTTATGCCGCATGGTATGGTTTCTAAAATTATTTGAATTAATCTCATCTTCTCCTTCTTCCTTTTCTTTTTCATTGGAGTTCTGTTTATATAGTAAAGATATGCATTTGTTGTTAATGTTCACAAACAATGCTCTTAATAATGTTTCAGAATTTGTAGACTGTAGAATTTTGATTTTTCCTTACATTGCTTATAAGTATGCTCCGCTGTGAAGTAGTTTTCACTTTACACTTGACGAATAGAGTTACTGAATGTAGTGTTCAGTTTTCTTTATTATTTCTGCCTCTGCCGACTGACTGAGAACTTTGGTTGGTATGGTTTCACCTACAGGCATGTGTTAAATTGAGTAAAGCACCATCAACTGAGAAACGAGTTAAGAAGGAAGATGCTGCTGCTCATCTAAGGGAAGCCCTCATGAAAGGGAAATGGTTATGGTAAAGTTTAAGTTTGAATAACAGAATCTTATTGTACTGCCTCAAGTGGTGCAGTATTTATGGGTGGATAGCTCCATTTAATTTCCAACTATGTATAGTCCATGTTAGCATCGAACTGATATTTTTCTAGGATTCAATGTGGTATGAATGAATTATTTGTCTTAGTTTTGGTGACTTATTTTTCCCCATCAATATTTGTTTGAATTGAGATCTGTTTGTTTCCCTTTCTTTAATTTTTTATAGGGTGGGAAATATAATGTTCCAAGCTATGGTTCTGCCTGAAAACATTGCACTTCAGATGGTTTCAATATTTCAGGCAATTTGTGTTATAGTTTATTTGAAATGTATTTTGTTCTTAGTTGTTGTATGCATGTATGTAACTTATGTGTCTTTTTACGTTTCTGTGTACATAAACATGCATGACTTATCCAGTGCAGATTTCTTAGGAATGTATCTAGTTTGATTTTATAGGTATGCCTGTATTCATTAGTTTATTCAGTGTTGATATTCATATGTTTTGAATTGCCTTTTCTTTTCTTTCCTTTATCTCGGAATATATTTATGTAAACCATTTCATTACAGGAATGCTGTGTTTTGTTATCTCGTCCGTAACTACTACACTCGTATAAGTAAGGATCTTTTCATATACTGGTTTGGCGGTCTTTATACCAGCTTTGAAAGGTAATTTGGGGCCATGCTATTGATAAGGATGATCATGTTATTATTTGAGCTGCCTCTTTGATTTCTCTTTGTTACCATTTTACATGAAAAATACACTGCTGGGGTTGAACTATAGACAGTTGAATTATCTCTGCCTTGTCCATTTCTATATTGGTCCATTGCTCCATTGTTCTTGAGCATGAAAGCAATTTCGCCTGTTTTATTGGTATCGATGACACACACACTATCAGTTTACACTCAACAAATCAATGCATTCTGTTGTGTAATTAATAGAAAAAAATATCTTTCCATTTCTAAAAACCCGTTCCATTGTTCCTACACATTAATGACATGAATCATGTATGCAAGAAATTTCACCCACGTTAGTATTAATAGAAGAGTTTTAACCCATTTATGTCGACTGTTACAAATCACACTCTGGAACTTGTTAAATCAGGGTTTAAACATGTTTTCCTAGTTCCCTTAACAAAATTACTTGAAGTTACAATGTGAAGGATTCTGCTGCATGACAAAAAGTTGTCATAATTCTTTTTTTTCCAGTTATGTACTGAACTCTATCAATATGCTTCGCCTACACACTTTTTTACTTTTTGTCTAAAAAGTTGGGCTGATGTTCATTGTATGCCCTGGAATTAATGATTTTGGGATTATATTGCAGAATTTTGAACGATGCAAATATGGGGCATGCTTATGATGGATTACTGTGGACTTTGAGGTATACACCTTTAGTGTTTTTGATAATCATAGTTATTTTTTATAAATATTTGTTTCACAGAACTTTATAGTATTATGTATCAATCTTGTGCTTCTTGCTGAATATGCATGTCTGTTTTTAATGTCTTATTTAACATATGACACAATTCGTTCATTATTTCTTTTGTTTCTTCTTCTCTTCTCCCCTTTAAGACTCATGTCTCTCCATTTACTTGTACTAAAGGAGTTTGCAGGAGCTTTCTTTTGCAATGCTCATTCCAGAGGCAGGAATGGAGATTCCATCTAGGTCATCTTTAACTTTGAATGAGGTAAGTATTTTTTCCACCTCACACTGTTTGCATATTCTGACATTCTTAGTATGCTGCTTAGTGCTTTAGTCTATCCTTTCTATGGTGTTTTGCCTTTCATCTTCTTAGCATTTATTTTAAGTAGCTATTCTTGGCTGTATCTTGTTTTTCTCTATGTAGCTATTTATTTTATTCCCTTTATCATAGGTACTATCTTTACTTTTGTTCTTTAGTGATGTGAAATGCCCCTAAAGATGTTCACTTCAAAAACTTCTTCTCTTCATTAAACTTAATAACTAGGATTGTGTTAATGTATAAACTATTGTCTTCAGGGTTCCAAATGTTAATAGCTTACATGTTATGGAATGACATTTTTCATAAATATGAACCTAGTATATAACCATAATATACAATATATTTTGAAATATGTTATTGAGATATAATTTTCCAGGCAGGTAATAGATGCATGTTGGGGGTTCTTGGTATACAGTATTATATTTGACAAAAGAAAGTGTTTTGAATGCTATTTTGATATCAAGTGTCTTTCCTCTTATTGATAAGTGCATTGAAATGATGTTTGATGAAAATGTGCAGTTTAACCATGGCTGGCAATTGATATGGAGCTGTGTTATGCATGGATTGCCAATATTCAGTAATGTAACAGTGATAGTAAGTTTCATGCGCACAATTATCTTTTTGGCCACCAATACTACTTATTTATGATTTGACTGTTATTCTTATCATAACTTGGTTTCCATTGTTACGTTTACCATGTATTTCACTTGGACTTTTGCTTTGCTGTTTCGCTTTTCTTCTCTGAAGGAGATCTATTGTACTGCATATGACATCTGGCCTTCTATATACCTAAAATCATATTTGTAATGATTAGATGTTGGCCTCATCATCTCTATTCTCTTCCTAAGAGTTTATGCTACACATATCTTTTTATATTCTGATAGGTTTATTGATGCATATCCGTTAGCATGAAAGAGCATACTTGTCTTAAAGCATGCTGCTATATGGAAATATGACTAGAATAAAAGGACTGTCCTATCTTTGATGATAACTATTTTTTGACATATACAAGTCGATAAAATACAGTTGTAAAATAAAAGTTAAAAAATAATGTGACGTTTTTATCAGGAAGACCGCACCGTTCCATTTACCTCCATAGAACAAGACTTCATGATCTACATATTTCTATACGAAACTTAAACTTTTATTAGGTTTACAATTAGGGCCATAAGACAACTTTTTTCTCAGAGTCCTTAGATCCTCTTATAACATTTAACCCGTTCTGTTTGTTACTATTACTTCATCAGAATGTGACGTGACTCGTATCTATGTCAAAGATATTTTAAGAAATATTGTATTTCACTTATCACATTGGCTTGTTATCATAAGTTTAGCTTCTATTCTTCTGTGTTTTGGCAGGTGGATGCTACTCTCATACTCCTTGGCAACTTAATATCAAGTGTGAGTACAATATTCTATACTACAGAACTAGACTGCACGTTTCTCTCTTATGATGGATAAATCACCTCAATGAGCAGTAGCAGACAGTTTTTTGTTATACTGCCCATTTACACCATTTCAGTCTTCATGTACTTAATACTTTATTCATGTCTTTCAGTTTTAAGCTATTTTCTCCCTTCTCAGGATAAAATAAATACGTGTGCCGTCCCTCAAGATGTATGGGATCTTTGGCTATTCAAACAAACTCCATCACTGTGAGTTAGTTATACTTCAATTATATGCTCATGGGACGAAAGTCCTCTTAGATCTTCTGTGCTCTCTTTTGCTTCATAGGCCCCACTGGGATCTGGACCTACGAGTGGGCCAACTATTTTTGTACTTTTTGGGGTTTCTTGTTTTCATTATATGTTTGTTTTGCCGAGGAACCTTAAATACATCTTGTTTCAGTGGTCTAAATGTTTGATCTAATTGTATGTTTTATGCCATTTAGGTCTGTTCTTTATTTCATTTCATGTTACTTTTCAAGGAAGGGTTCTCAAGTAAGTACCGTATTCGTGTTTTTAGGTTATTTTTGTTTAATCATAGTGTCTTGGACATATCTTTTATTTAGATTTGTTTTTGGTGACACTTGCTTTTGGTTTCCTTATCCTAATACATTTCCACTTTCTTATACTTGTTCAATAATGTATATGCCAATGAACTTATTATTTTCTCCAACACAATAGTTAATTTAGTTTCTATAAGGCATGTAATCTTGTTATTGTAAAACAAGTTCCATTGAGGGATAAATAGGCCTGGCGCATGATTGTCTTAACTTACAACAAGAGGCTTAGTTTGTTACATTGGTTTCAGTGATTGCGTTATAAGATCTGCATCTCCTTAGCACACACTCAATGTGTCACTCAACACACTAGCATCACTAGATCAGTTTGAGTACATCAGCTTTAGTTATAATGAACCGCTTGTTGGCTTGTTTTGGTGAAGCTTGAATAAAAGTGAGTGAACTGAAACCTTCAATAATAATTGTGCAGGTCCAGTTACGATCTTTTGTTGGATAGGGCTTAATAAATGTGGTATATTTAGGTGTTTATGAGAAGTTAAAGAATCCAGATGTCTTCTTTTTGATGCACATTTGTGTTTGAGTCTCATTATGAGTAAATCATGTCTACTTTTATGTTCTTCCTCTCTCTCTTTTTCAACATGCTTTCTCATAATATCTAGAAAAATGGACAGTGAGAGAACATGTATTAACAAATTTAGCGTGTTTTGACTTTTGAATCTGAGTCAGTTTTGAAGAAGTCAGATTGACTAGTCTCATTGCTGGCTGGCCCAGCTTGTTTAGCACCTGGCACGTGACATTTTTTTGAGATTGTTTTCATTTGGTTGAGTGTAATGTCGATGCAGAATTTGACTATTATTTTATATAAAACATGAGCTGAAGAGTCAAAAGTGGTAGTGCAGTGTCTGTCATGCTACACATCTAATATGCTATTGTTTGTGCAGGGAAACCTTCAAGATGCTTTACATCTCAGGAAGAATCTCTTGAGAGCAGTTCTGGGTTGTATGAATTGGAAGGTTTATTTCAGATTCAAGTGAAATATGAATTATTTTTTGTCCCTTAAAGACATATTTTACTGCTATTAATTATCTATCATTGTAATTGCTTGTTGTAAACTCTTTTGGTGTAAAGGGTCTTATTATAATACTCGAACATCAGTTTTTGCTGTATAAGTTGCGGTGTTAGTGACCAGTATCTTAACTCCTTAAGTATTTAAGTTTGCCTCCTTAAGGTAATAGTGGTAAGCTTAAACTGTTATACCAAGTGAAAGAGTGATACCACTTGGTGGGGGAAGAGTAGTTTTACAATGCACAAATTTTTGTCTATTGTACTCTAGTCCTTGGATGGGGCAGACTGACACCAGAAGTGCTTCATCACTGTAATCATGATACTGGTTCTCCATTCTGCACTAAGCCCCTATCATCTATACCTCATTTCACTCTTTACTATATAGTTTTTCTTGTATGACCTTGTATTCCGTAATGTTTTTCCCTATAATTTATTTTATTTGTCGTTTATTCTTCACTTTTTGTGTGGGATAACTTGTGAAGTGACTGATGCACTGTGCTATTATATTTTTTTGCTCTGTTGGTTCTTTATTTTGATTTCATTTATCATTGAACAATGTCATTTTTGTAGGAGTCATCCATGTTAAACGAACACAGTAGTTTTATTGCCAGCAGCTGTTCATGCACTTTCCGCTGGTTGCTCTCCTTTTAGACTTAATTACAGAACACTTTGCCATACCACTTCTGTTGATGGTATTGAGAGTGTGGATGACTGCTCAAAGGTAATTTATTATGTTAATCCTTAAGGATTCCCAGGGGCGAATCCAGAAATTTTTCGAAGGGGGGGCGAACTTTCGCAAATTTTTTTTTAAAGAAAAATGCACTTGGTGGAAGTTGAACCAGTAACCTCTAGCTTTTACTAGCGCTGTCTTTTTACCATTGAGCTGTCTTGTTCTTTTGTTCAAACATGATAAAGTTTATATATAATACAGTTTAAGAGGGGGCGAATCCGAATTCCGAACAAATTTTTACATTAAAATTTATTGAATTCTCCGGCCAAGGGGGGGCTGCCCCAAA
>JAYMTS010000511.1:0-10571 GCA_036898005.1 Geranium phaeum
AATTGTGAACCACTACGGTCAAAAATGCAACTTTTGCATGTCAGCACGGTAGCAAAAATTTTAAAGTTATATTTTATAATTTTTAATTTTTTTAATATAGAGGTATTATTAACATTTTACATCAAATTTAATTATGTGGCAGAAGATGCAATTAAATGACAACATACGGTGGTGACGTGCAACGAAATTCAATCAACTGTATTACATGCAAAAAATTCATTTTCGACCTTAGTGTCATGCAATTTCCCCTATTTCTTATTTGCTACCACTTATTTTGTCCGGTCCGGTCCGGTTCAAATCCGGATCAATCATCAACCGTGGGCAACGTTGGGAAGCTTCTCGAGACGACCGAAACAAAATCAAAATTTTTCACAGAAAAACGAACAAAATCAAAGACCTTACCATACCCTAGGTTTAGGTTACTCTATAAATCCCCATTACACCCACTGTCCGTACGCGCCGAGCGAAGCATAAAAATGGGGATTGGGCGTGGAGTGTCCGTCTCTCTCGATGGAGTGAGGGACAAGAATCTGATGCAGCTCAAGAAGCTCAATACTGCCCTCTTCCCTGTTCGCTACAACGACAAATACTACGCCGACGCTCTCGCTTCCGGCGATTTCACCAAGCTAGGTCCGTTTTTTTCTATTCTCTTTTCTGGGTTTTGCCAAAAGTTCAATTTTTTTTGCTGGGTTTTGTTTATCGTGCTTATTAGGCATTTGGGTTTTGCCAAAAGTTCAATTTTTTTGCTGGGTTTTGTTTATTGTGCTTATTAGGCATTTGGGTTTTGTTTCTTAGGCTGTCTGGTTATTGAAATGCAAGTCCTTTTTCATTGGGTATTCATATTTTAGAGAATATTGCTTGGTCTGATGATGATTCTGTTAAGTTGTTTGGTTCAATGCGTGATAATGCTCATCTTGTTTGTGATGTTATTATTCCAAATTTACCTAGGATGATGAACTAGAAATCAATATGTGTGGAGATAAAGGAAAGAGTTTGAAGTTTTTGATCGGCTAGAAATGCTGCATATGACAGGGTTGTCTTGGTGATTCAAAGTTAACATTTAGAACCATGGAAGCCTTTATTTGTAATGCCAGCTTTTGAGTTAAACTGTTTCGTTGTAGGTTATGTTCTCGTGATATATTGAGTCTTTACCACCTGTTATCCCTGTAATGATATTAAAACACGAATTTCTGAAAATATTAGGGTCCTTGTTGTTTGTATCAAAACGGTTTGATATCATGATGATTGAGACTTTAGTTCTCTAAAAATGTTGCAATTATGTCCGAGTTGTCTTCCTACTATCGGGAAAACAATGCTCGTCACAAGGATGTTTCTTTTTTATTTTATTATTTTCATGTTACTCCCACTCATGGATGCCTATGCATCTTTCGAATTGACTGTTGTTCAGTTGTTCCATTGTTGGGATTTAATAGTACAAACCTTATTATCTTGAAATTTATTTATTTATTTATTTGAAACATGTTCCACTTTGTATCAAATTTATGTTAAATTTTGAAGTTGTATTTTTGATCCATGCTAATTTCTTAACGTGCATTGTCTCTGGTCTCACTCTAATCTATTTTCCGTCAAAAAAAACTGTCCGGGTTGTGTTATGTCATCTTCCTCAAACTTGTTTCATATCTTCAGAAGAGGGAGTTCACATTTTTCAGTTTTAGAAAGAGAGAACGATGGTGAAACTCAACAGCGTGTATTCTTTCTGACTATTTGTCATTATCTTAGATGTTTCTTTCTCTCTTTTACAAAATAAAAAATATATCTAACTAGAAAAAAGTAAAAGAGCGGAGAATTTCTCCCAAACACAACCTTTATGCGTACTAGTTGTGGATGCCATGCGCCTTCTTTATTATTATGCTTTTATTATTCATTACATCTAAGCTTAAAACTTAAATCACTTAGGATAGCTGGTGCATTCATATGGCTATGTGGCATAACTAATTACATTCCAGCCAGTTAGCATCCTACGCATTCATAGACTATTATTGAGGCGCCGTACTTTTTGTTTTTCTTTATGTTCGTTGGTCAACGATGGTTGTGCCTCTCTCTTTAACAGTTATTAGCATTGTATCTGTATATTTGTGAAATGGTGCACCTATTAACCTTGCGTTGACGTATATCATGAGTAGAAACAGAAAATACCTATAATTCTTGAGACCGGAACAATGTCTAATTTTTCATGTATGTCATGAATTATTCCCGAATATCATGGATGATGAAATTATGACTTTTTATGGATGACTTATCTGTGAAGACTTGAAATACCAATTTCTTAACTTGTCATTGCATTTCAATCTCAAGTTCTCAACTGCTTACAAATGCTCAAATAGGCTTAGTCATTGTGGGATGGATGCTGGAATAATACATGTAGGCCAAGGGTTTGAAGAGAATTTAGAGGATAAAACATATAATTCCTTCCAATATAAACACTGTTTTGACTGAATAGTTATAATCCAACTGTTTAAGGGGCAGATGTTTTTACTTTTTATAATCTGATAAAATGTGTCAATGAAGTTCTTTAATAGATTTTCCAACAGTTAGATGTGCTATTAGTTTCACTGAGTTTTGTAGGATTATTATATCAATATTTTTAATTTCTTAATGCTAAAATACATGCTGAAAATATAAAACAAGAGATTGATTAATGCTAATTTTACTGCAAAAACAGTATTGTTATGTTTTCTCTTACAGAGTTAAATAAGATTACAATAACATTACTTATACCGTCTTAACAATCCACATGCTATGCTTTTTCGGGACTTCCCATGCAGAAGTCTTGTGTTAGCAGACTGTTCAACCATCATGAAACTTCACTTGTTTTTCTTGCAGCATACTATAGTGACATATGTGTCGGTTCAATTGCTTGCCGAATTGAGAAGAAGGAAGGTGGGCTAGCCCGTGTCTACATCATGACGCTTGGTGTTTTAGCACCTTATCGTGGGCTAGGCATTGGTGAGTGAATTACTTGATCATCACTTTCAATATTCTTATTATCCGCGAGGGCTTGCTCGGAGAGCAATAAAATCGTATTTGTTGGATATCCATTTTTTAATTTCCTTTTGGAAAAATGCCTATTTATTATAGGATTTCAAATATTAAAGAAAATTGTACCTCTACCCCTAACCCCTAAGCAGGTAGGTACCCACCAGGATTCGAACATTTGACCACTTACGAGGTAAGAAGGACTTAACCACTAGGCAGGATTGTAAAAATCGGCCAATTTTCGGCCACCTAGTCAGGTATTTTTACAACAACGACACGATTTTATGTAATCGGCTGGTTTAAGTTGGCTAGGTGGACTAAGTCGAATCTGGCTGGGTTTAGGCAAAAATAATATTTAATTTAGAAAATAAAAATGAAAATTATTTAAAACTAAAATTATATATACTAATTGGTACTTTTATTGATATATTTATATTTGTTATATATAAAATTGTAACAAAATTAAAATATTTATATTTTATACATTAGATATTGTTATATTGTTTTTACATAACACAATTCATATTTTGATTGTATATGTATATTAATTTATTTATTTAAAATTTTAAAATAGAAATCTGATTAATCACAAAGGCTATGTCCTACCGATTAGCGCCTAGCCATTTTTACAACATTGTAGTGGAGTATAGCTTTAGGCACAGAGCAACAAGACTAACATAATGAATGGGTTTTAAGAAACTTGTAGAATAACACGTACCGCAAAATTCCGCCGCAGATACCGCATCATCTCTTCGTAATAGTCGTTTTCTTTGCTTACTTTACGTGCGAAAGAAGAATTCCATTGAAGTCTTTTTTTTATGCAGTGTTCAAGTATTCTACATGAAATTGGACAAAAAAAAGAAGATAGATCCATCATACTGAAACAAACTAAAATAACTTATTCTCTAAGATCGTGAAATATAAGTATCAACTTCAAAAAAAATCAGACTAACTAGCATACAAACTTCAATCTGAACAAAAATGCGACAGATTTTGAAGCAGCCCAAATAAACTGAAAAGTCTGACGAAAATTAATTTACAAATAGAGACCTCAAAGGAATTTTCTTGGAAAATATGGGAAATAGATCATATGCACATGATCGAACAAAAACTATAAGCCAAAGCTATATCATCTTATTGAAGAAATATGTTGGCATCAAAGACTAAATAGAGATTGTTTTCCTCGTAGCCCAACACTTAGAATTAGCCGGATCTATAGTTATGTCTTGTCAACGGCCTATGTTACAATACAATTAAATGTGTATTGTAAAATAAGAAGCACAAAAATTAATCATGCATTAAAACCAAAAGGGTCCAATAAAAACAAACCTTTTTGGCATATATGGGCATGAAAATCAAAAGGACCCAATAAAAATAAAACCTTAGACCTGTAGAAGAAGAATGTAACTTACAGCAGGAAAACGAGTGTCGAGCTTCCTCTTCATGGCCTTGAAGAAACCAAAACCCTAGTGAGAGACAGCAACAACAAAAACCCAAAAACTTGCTGATCTTCCCAATGCCCTCTTAGCAACAGCCCAAATATGGGCTCTGGCGATGAATTGAAGCCCTTGAGTGGAAAAAAAAGATGGGATTCCTGAAATAAAGAAATTGTTCTGTGACTGTGAGTTCTCAATAAGCCTCTCCTTCACAATACAGAAAACATAATGCTATTTGTATAAATTTGTGCGTTGCTGGAAAAAAATTTACCCGGCTGCAACGTTTACTTTTAATATTGAAAAAAAATATTTTTCGGAGTATTATTTTTTACTTACCAAATAAATCACTGGGAAAGTAATACAAAACCTTTTAAATTACAAATAATTCATAAAAAATCCCATATAAAATAAAAGTACCCAACTAAATGTACAAGCCTTTCTTTAATATACAAATTAAATAAGTAAAATATTTTATCCGACTTAATTTAATATCTTTTTTTCATATTTAATTTTAGTACGATGAATAAATTTTTAAGTGGGTCATTCTCAATAAATAAAAAATATTCATAATTTTTTTCAAAAAAAAAAGTATTCATAATTTATGTGGTTAAACAATTGGTAAATAACTTATGAGACAATTTTGAAATTAATAACATACCCACATTTTAAATCGTAGTATTGTACAAAGCATTTGAATTATTTTTTGTATAAATAAGAAGTGTGAGCAAATAAAAAAATATTGCCGTGAGTGACAAATAAGTAATTTAATTTAAAATAATTAAAATATCATTCACACTCCCAAACAGATAAGAATATATATTATACATATAGAAAAAGGGAAAATAATTGTTGGTAACTAAAAGATAAGTATATAAAAGGAAAAAAATAAATAGAGAGAGAAGAGAAGTTATCAAAATCCCCTTTTTAGCTGATAAAATAAAAAGAAAAATAGGTTTCAATCAAAAACCCTAATTCTATCGATTTCAGTCGCAGCCTCGAAAACCTCTCCGTCGCCGATCGTCTTCTCCGATTCTCTCTAATCTCCGAATCAGGTTGGTTTCTTCTCTTCTCTTTTTGGTCGTTGTGAATTTTGGTTTCTTCTCGCTTTCATTTTCGACTGCTCTGTGAAGATTTCGCCTTCTCTGTGGTCTGTTTGGTGATGAGTGTAGTTTTAGGGGTTTTTTGGATATGGGTTTTGTTTTCGGGCTCCGAAATTGAGAACTGGTATTGGGTTCTCTGCGATTGTGGTGTGTGTCGGGAAATTTTCTTGAATTGGTGATTGGGTCGTTTCTTGGACGAAGCTTGAAGAGATTTTCTTGGGTTATTGGTGAATTGAGTGAGGGTTTGATCTCAGCTGAGTGTGTAGGTTTAGTGAAGAGAGGGTGTGATTTTTCATGGAGGAGATTTTCTGTTCATTTCTTCTATGAATTCTGATGGATGCTGCAGTTGGAAGACAATAATTTCAGTGATTTTGAAAGAGATTGGCTTATGTGGGTGATTTGATTAGTAGACGATTTTTTAGTGTTTCTTTTAGGGTTGGGGGAGCTGGAAGATCAAACCATATGTTTTAGAACTTCTGTAGTAGTATGTAGAGATATATCAGTAACTACAGACCAGTTAATTGTTCCGGGGGTTTAGGATCAGTTCACTGTTTGATTGGTAGCCAGACTGGGAATGTGTTTTAAGCCATATTTTTTTGGGCAGAAGGTGAAAGATGTTGGATTGTGACATTCTAGGTTATTGGAGCAGTGTCGGATCTAGATAAATAAAAATTGAACTCTCAATTTGCAAACTGGGACTCCATTAGTGCAGGATAACTTCTAGATGGTCATGAATTGTGATTAAATATAAGCTGATTAAGATCACCACTGCGTGATATCGTGTATGCACATATTATTATTTACTATGTTTCATTTGTGTGTGATGATACACTTATAAACTTCTTTTACATTTTATTTACCTGGAGAGTTCACGGCCTCTTGTGTGTGTTACTTTCTTATATTGTTCTATTTGAGTCAAACACTATCATTCCTTTCCTTTTGACTTTACAATCAGATTAGATGTGTCTGTCTTTTCTTGGTTAGTGTCTACATAAATAGTCTCAATTGCTATTGCTTCTTTAGATCAATATTGATGTATGATTTCTTTATATAGATATTGGTCCTTGATCCTTGTGAAGAATATGTACATTTGAAATGAAGTTCAGTTTTTCTCTTCTTCCAGTCTTTTATTGTTTTGACATTAACTAATAGTGCATGCTATCATGTGAATGATCAATATGCACTTTCTTTAAAGTTGTGGATGGCAAATTTCATGATGAACTAAAGGAGAAAGTGGGTTATTAATCAACTATTTTCTTTGTTTTGAGTTAATTGTTCGTATATCGTAGAAAGTGAAACATTTGATTATAACGGTGTAGCTCGAAAGTCTAATTTGATGTCCATAAGTGGCAAATGGAGGGGTTTTGCATTTGCCTTCTCATGGTAGTTCCTTTGAGATTATATAGGCGGTCTTAGGTTAGATTTCAATCCTTTTAAGTGCTAACGTAATCATATTAGCATTTTAAGTAGGTATGAAAGCATTGTAACACATGAATTTTTGGCTGTGTTATTTTTCCTTTATGTTTTTAGAGCTTTGATACAGATTATACACTCCTTTGTTTATTTTAAATAGGTTATACTGTGAGAGAGTTCGATCCTGGGCCGTTTTCGTAAACTGTGTCAGTTTGTTTTCATCCTTTGACTGGGTTTTACATTTGTATTTTATTATTCAATCTTGCCAAAAACATGGAATATGGATGGTAAAATCTGTATGCATGTACCATCTATGCTGTCCATACACGGTGTGACAAGTACCCATTTCACGTACTCGTGATTATCAATCTTGCATTAGAAATTTCTCATCACTGATCATGTAGATTTATTTTGTGAGATCTTAATATTGTATTATTTAATGCTGTGTAATTAATGCTTTATTAATTTGTTAAATAC
The DNA here is from genome assembly GCA_036898005.1 of Geranium phaeum. Classification (NCBI taxonomy): domain Eukaryota; kingdom Viridiplantae; phylum Streptophyta; class Magnoliopsida; order Geraniales; family Geraniaceae; genus Geranium; species Geranium phaeum. The sequence continues at coordinate 7,424 of JAYMTS010000511.1, forward strand.
TGCAGGATTATATTCTTTCCATAGAAATGTCTCCAGCCTCCAAGTCCAAGTCAAAGGACAAAAAGGCTGCCAAGGAAGTTCAAAAGACATCTTCCAAGCCTACAATATCTGCTAATGCCGTTACTGGCACACCTGCTAGTGCATACAATCCACTGTTGGGAACATTTCATACTCTTGAAACAGTGACAATGTCAGGTGCATCACATATTCATGGTAATGGGCGTTTTCGAAATATTGATGAAACAGATGAAAATCATGGGGGTTCACATGGTAATGGGTTTGAGTATGATTCTGTTTCCAACAATGGTAGCTGGTCAGGTGAATCAGAAGACCTTAAAGATAAAGCATCTAACCCCTCTGCAAAGCAGGAGATCGTACCTGGAGCTGACAATGACAAGCGAGAAAAAACCCGTCAGAAGAATGAGAGGAAACATCAACGTCAGAAGGAGAGACGAGCTCAGGAATTACATGAGAAGTGCACTGGTTATCTCATGTCAAGAAAGCTTGAGGCTCTTGCACAGCAGCTTGTAGCAATGGGGTTTTCTCAAGAGCGATCAACAATGGCTCTTATATTGAATGAAGGGAGAGTAGAGGAATCAGTTGCATGGTTATTGAGTGAAGACTCTGATAGCCACAGGGATCAAGATATTTGTAAGAGTAGTTTGAAACTTGACATAACAGAGGAGCTTGCGCGAATTGCCGATATGGAAATAAGATACAAGTGTTCAAAACAGGAAGTTGAAAGAGTCGTAGTCTCATGTGAGGGTGATCTTGAGAAGGCAGCAGAAACTCTAAAGTCAATGAAGCATGACCCGCCATCTGGTCCCCCAAAAACAGAAGAGAATGGGGAGCCTCAGAATGCTACTAATGGCAAGTTCTCTGTAGCTGTTAATCAAAACACAGTGAGGCAGCTAGCAAAATCCCAGGCAATTCCTAGTAACCAACAATTAAGAAGGGATGATAGAGATTTTAACTACACAAGGGCTCCGGTCCCATCAAGCTCATTGGTAGCAGCCCCATTGGCATCTGGGAACAAAAATGTGCAGCCTCTGAAAAAAACTCAACCGAAAGTTGAATGGTCAAAACCCCAACAAACTGCTGTGCCATCTGAAAAGAGGTGGCCAAATGCAGGATCAAGTCCTCCTGTTTCTTATTCGTTGGCATCGCCTTTGCAAGTTTCAACTCCACCGGCCAATCCTGATACTCGATACATGACTGTTGGAAATGAATTTAAAAATCTTCAGCATGGGTCAGTAAGAGAACCAGTTATTGTGATGCAGCGACCTCAATCTGTACCCCAATCTGTAAATACAAAGCAGATTCCGGTAACAAGTACAAGCTCGTCGCCTTCAGCAACAGCAGCCAGTTGGTATCCTACAGGCAGTGCGGCTGAAATCATGAGGGTGAATGAATTGCTGAACAATTTTGCCAGCTCAAGAATCCTCAACCAGAATAATCTGAGCTCCAATCAGATAAACCAACTGAGCTACCGGCAGCAACATTTTGTTCCTGGCAGTGGCTCGGGGGATTCTCTAGGAACAAGCAGAGGGAGCACTACTTGGAGTAGAACAGGTTCAACTCCAACACTCGCTGTTGCTGCTTCCCTTGGACTTTTTTCTGGGTTGGGTTCAACAGGATCATCAGGAGCAACATCCCCTATAGACTGGAGCACCGACGGTTCTTCAATGCCTCACTTGGATTACAACAACGTGGACTGGTCTTTGAATCGAGGTTTGTCTTCTGCTTCCTCCTCTAGACCAACTGGGTTTTCTTTAGGGCTTGGTTCGTTTACGAATAACGGTACTCACATGTATGGTTCAAATGCAAACGGGATGGGTCCGAAGCTTGCCATGAGACCAGCAACCCCAAATGTGAATGGTGTTCCCATTGCTGGGTTGCATGATGGTGGAGTGCCCAATTCTGATTCATCTTCTGCAGAGTGGACCTCACCTTTTGAAGAGAAAGATCTTTTTAGCTTACCCAGACAGTTTGTCTTTTCTCCATCTCTGTAAGGTGTTTTGGAGATGATTTCAATGAATAAATGAAAAGAGACAAAATATATGTTTGAATTTGATATCCAGTCTTCTTTCCTGTTATGCTTCTGATTTGATGACTGTGTTCAGTATCATTCCATTCAAAATTGAAGCATTCAAGAGTTCTTTTCTTTTCTTGTTTTTTTATTTTGTTTTTACATTTCCTTTACACAATACTGAGCAACAAGAATCTAATAGGTATTGCTCTTGAAAGTTTTGTGTATTAGCAATAGAAGAGAATAGAAAATTGTTGATTGAGAGAACTGGGAAAATGATCTCTTGATTTCTACACATAAATTAGGAGTCATTCGGATTCTTGCACAAATAATTTGAACATATAATACTTACTGTGTCAATCCTCACACTTGCCATTGTTGCTAATATAAAAATAATGTTTTTCCCTATACAAGTTAAGCTTTTTTTTCATCAATCACAGAATAAGTAACTTGTGCAAAATACATCTTTATTTTTTCAATGGTGTAAAAGATTCACACTACAAGCCATACTTCAAACTAGATTGGTATGACATGGAAAAAACAATGATGAGAGGCTAATTTTACAACTTCCAAGCTGAATCACTACTGGGGAAACTTGTCTGGCAGGCTGCGAGCAGATGAAAACAATGATAAGAGATTTATTTTACAACTTCCAAGATGAATCCCTACTGGGGAAACTCGTCTGGCGGGCTGCGAGCAGATGCTGATGCAGGTTCCATGTACCACTGATTCGCTTCACGAGTAATAAAATTAGCTTCTGCATTTAGAGAGAATTTCAAGGTCAGGCACCGTAATCAAGCCCATAATATAATTTGGAAGAAAAACTTCAAAACCATAAGGTTGCTACAGAAAAACTATTATCAGCAAGACACTTTTTCAGTTAATCGGGGAAACAAAAATGGTTTGTGGAATGATAGAATCAAAAGGCTCTTGATACAAGGATTACTCTAGAGGGATAATGACTAGATTACGCATAATCAATCAAGGTTTCAATAACCTATGACCTACTTGCTTATCTAATGATAAGCGCCTTCAGCAAATGCAATGCATTTACGGTTCATGGCCAAAAAGATACGAGTCTACAACAGGTATATAATATCTTAATATGGGTACAAGGTA
>JAYMTS010000512.1:0-10559 GCA_036898005.1 Geranium phaeum
TAATGTTTTGTTACAAATTAGTCTTAAATTACTGGTTTGAATTTAATCTTGATATTTGATTGATAGTTTTATTTAATCTAAAATTTGGGAATTGAGAAAAATAAGTATACAAACTTTGTGGTTAAATTAGATTAAAGGATAATCTCAGTTAGCTACAGTTATTTTGACACCAATATCACATAACTACATCTATTTTTTTTTTTGGAAACCACCCTAATTTTGGTAACTCTCACCTATCTACATAACGGTGGATTTTCAGTTATTTTTCATTGTAAAATGACCATATTACCCCTATTTAACTTTTAAATTTTCAAAATGTGTCATTGATCTCATTTTTTCACTTTCTATCACCTCCCTTAACTTTCATCTCTTTCCTCCTCCACTTCCATCTCTTTTCATCTACAACTTGGTGATAATGCGTGATTATGTATAGGTGAGAGCACGAACCACCACTAAGATAAAAACTAATATTCATCACAACTATATGATTGATTATGAGAGTACACACTTTTATCAAAATCCATACTTATATTTATTTCAGAGCTGATGAATTATTATTTTTAGTGCAAAATAATTTAACCAGAAAAACTCTTAATTTCATGTTCAATTTAGTGGATTAGTTGTTAGTATTAATTTGAAAACAATGATGTTTAATCAAGGTGATGATGCCATGATGACACTTGTCAACGGTTATGGCTCACTTGTAATTTTCAACAGGTCAAATATGAAGGTGTAAAATCAAATCAATTTAATATTAATTATTATTATGTGGAACACTTCAAGCCTCTTGATTTTGACATGGGAGAATATACCAATGAGAAGAAGAAAAGTTCTGAATTTTTTTAAAGACCAATTTTCTTCTTTGTCCGTTTCAGTTACGAGAAAAAATCATTTACTATAAAACACATTTAAGGTTTTTTGGACTCTACCCAAATTCATCAACATCTCAAATAACTATAGCAAAATAACAGTTCTCATAATTAAGAGATTCATAAACATGAGTAGCATATATATCTAATTTAAGTTCACTCAAAGTGTGTTTGATTTGAACCACTTCTTATAAAAGAAAAGTTTGGTTTTATTTGTAAGAAAGTCGTTGACATATATTGGTAGAAATTCACACGTAATTATGTTTTACTTTCGATGAACTTAATTGTCAAAGTAAATGTTATTGATTGGTGAAAACCATTTAATTTTATCAACAAAATGACACAATGATGAATTGTATTAGGCTAATTGCCAGCTAATAAATACTTAAATCAGCCCATAATTGTATTGTATTTGAGTATGATCCATATTATGATGTAAAAGACAAAAAGGGTAATGATTTGGCAGCTTCTTGAGCTTCCATAGAATCTGAAAGAACCACTTTGACTTTGTTACCTTTATTACTAAATTGGAGCCATAGAAATACGAATGCACATCAAAAACATGGTATTTTTGTGCTATTTTCTTGTAATAGGTTGGTTTTTGTATTAGTCGTTCATGTATTTTATAAGCATCATGTACTGCCGCCACGCATGTTTTATTAGTTAGTGTTGTTACTAAGAAATTGAAATAAACATATAATTTAAAAATTGTTCGGAATGTTAGATTAATATTACTATTTAAGCTTGTATTAGATTTAAGTACATTTGATTTTGTTGGCGTTACTAATCATATAACTCGTTTTGGTATGTTATGACACATATATAAATCTAGTCCTACGTGTATTTGGTTAGCGTCTAGTATTTTTTAGAACACTGATGTAACAACAACAAATTTACATCTAAAACTAAGAGCCACATTCAATTAAAATATCTTTTAATTATAAAGTTTGCTTGTAATGTATAATAAAATAAAGATGAAATTCGCTATAAACGACTGAATAGTGTACAAACGTTCAAACGTGTAGTACAACATTGTAGAACCCATCAAAAATGCAGTGCAAATTTGTAGAAGGTGATGAACCTCGTGCAAAGTTTTTTATCATGTAGAAGGTGTAGCGCAAAGTTGTATATTCCACAAACTTGCACTGCACCTTCTACGAGTTTCTATAATGTTGCATTGCACCTTCTACACGTTCGAACATAGAAATTTTGTTTGTACTGCAAGGTTTCCCTAATAAAATATCAAGTTTTTGGTGTTTTGACGAATGCACTTGAACCATGATTTTTTGAAAAAAAAATTGAGAGAAAACTTGAAAAATGATTAATACTACTGAATATTGAATTAAGAAAATAAATGTGTAGCGGAAGCGAAGAGTCATAAAAATACCAAGCAGACATTTAGCAATGCAGGTTTCTGATCTTCTGCTTCTGTCATTGTCACACTTGTTCAATTACTCTTCCTAATTTGTCTCTATATATGTATTGATCCAGCAGATTTTGTGTACCCACACATGTTTAGTCTCTGTTCTTCACATTTAATTCAAAACAGAGAGAGAGAGAGAGCGCTAAACATAGTTTAAGACCAGACGCCAAAACAGTGCACAATCATTAACACTCGGTTCCTTGTTTTGTGCTCTTTCTAGGTTTCTTTCACCTTTTTCTCATGGTCCAGCTTCTTCTTCTCCTCCTCTCTTGTGAATCATTTTGCCTTAACGTGACTCACAAGCAATAATCACACCCAAAAAGCTAGATTTAAATTTAAAGCTTGTCTGTGTGACATATATATAGAGGTCTGAGTTTTGTAGTGGTAGTAGTAGTAGTGACATTGTTTTAGTTGTAAACAGAGAAAGAGAGGGATCGATGGAGCGCATCGATTTCGAGGGTTCTGATATTAGCAGCCAGGTAGGGTTGGTTTGGGAGCAAATAAGAGCTCCATTGATCGTGCCGGGTCTGAGGTTGATGGTGGTGGTGTGCTTGGGCATGTCAGTGATGCTTTTCATGGAGAAAGTGTACATGGGTGTCATGATAGTGTTTGTCAAGTTGTTTGGGAGAAGAGCAGAGAATAGGTACAAATGTGAGGCCATGAAGGAGGATTTGGAGATTGGCAACTCTGCTTATCCCATGGTTTTGGTGCAAATTCCAATGTACAATGAGAAAGAGGTACTGTTTCATTTGTTGTTGATTAATGGTTGTGGGTCATTTTGAGATTGATTGTTTGTTTTGGATGTGCAAAATTTTGCAGGTTTATCAGCTTTCCATTGGAGCTGCATGTGGACTTTCATGGCCTTCTGATAGGATCATCATTCAAGTTCTTGATGACTCTACAGACCCTACTATCAAGGTCTTTTTGCCAATTCACCCAAACCCATCTCATTAAAAACAATACTTTTAATATTTGTATTTTCTAATTCTACCGTTATTGACAAGTACACGCTTGTATAGTCAAAATTAATATCTTAGATATTAATATCACTTAAAGGACACCCCAGCAGTTATCATATCAAAATTAACTCAAAAGTCCACCTCTCTTCAAATAGAGGTTTTGGTATGGTAGATGATCAGCTTGTTAGTTTGAACCTGATATATTTACCATACAAATTGGAATTAAACAAAATCTAACTCGGCCACCTTATTTGGTTGGCTAAATTTGTCATATGAAGTAATTGCCCACCAAAATCAACTTGATCAAAGATTTAGAAGCCCAAAATAGAAAGATTAATGAATTGAAAATTCTGAATTTTGATGTGGGTTTGGGTTAAATGTGCAGGACATGGTGGAAGTGGAGTGCAAGAGATGGGCAAGCAAAGGGATCAACATAAAGTACGAGATAAGGGACAACAGAAATGGGTACAAAGCAGGGGCTCTGAGGGAAGGCATGAAGCACAGCTACGTCAAACACTGTGACTATGTCGCCATATTCGATGCTGATTTCCAGCCCGAGCCTGACTATCTCTGGCGCACCGTTCCTTTCCTCTTCCACAACCCTGAAGTCGCCCTAGTTCAAGCTCGCTGGAACTTTGTCAACTCCAACGAGTGCCTCATGACGAGGATGCAAGAGATGTCTCTTGACTACCACTTTCTCGTGGAGCAAGAAGTTGGCTCTGCAACCTGCGCCTTCTTCGGTTTCAACGGTAATGCTTAAGATTCCACAGATACTGATAAGTTTTTGGATTCTTGGGCATGATCATAACAAGGATGTTTGACTTTCTGATGCTGCAGGGACTGCTGGTGTTTGGAGGATTTCAGCACTCAACGAGGCCGGAGGCTGGAAGGACAGAACAACTGTGGAGGACATGGATCTCGCTGTCCGAGCCAGCCTCAAAGGATGGAAGTTCGTCTATGTTGGTGATGTCAAGGTAATTTCTGCAAGTCCACAGCAATGATTGTTCAAATTACTGAAAGAATCAACATTTGACGATATTAGTTCATATTTTTCAGGTAAAAATGAACTACCAAGTACTTTCAAGGCTTCCCGATTTCAGCAGCACAGATGGTCTTGCGGCCCTGCCAATCTCTTCAGAAAAATGGCCGTAGAAATACTGAGGAACTCGGTGGGTTCATTTCTCTTTGTTTTCGAGTTCTTTATCCCCAGATGAGAGATCTTTTGCTGATCTATCTCCATTGTGTTGCAGAAAGTTTCTCTGTGGAAGAAGTTATATGTTGTTTACAGCTTCTTCTTTGTCCGGAAGATAGTAGCTCATATTGTCACATTCGTCTTTTACTGTGTTGTGATGCCTGCAACTGTTCTTGTTCCTGAAGTACAAATTCCCAAATGGGGAGCTGTCTATATTCCTTCCATCATCACTCTGCTCAATGCTGTCGGAACTCCAAGGTATGTTCTGTGCCATTTCGCGTGACATGACTACTTAGTTATCAATTATAAGGTCAAGCCGTCAAGTGTGTATTCGATCTTGCAGGTCATTCCATTTGCTGATATTCTGGATCCTTTTCGAGAATGTCATGTCCCTGCACAGAACAAAGGCAACAATTATAGGTCTGCTAGAGGCAGGAAGAGTAAATGAATGGGTAGTCACAGAAAAACTAGGAGATGCCCTCAAAACAAAAGTTGGAGGCAAAGCGCATAAGAAACCTCGTATAAGGATCGGAGAAAGGTTTGGTTATTTGCATTCTTGCATTTTTCATGTTCTTAGTATGGTTTTTCAGTGTGTTTTCTGATATTTGTTTCTCGGGAACTGAATTCTACAGAATCCATCTATCAGAGCTTGGTTTCGGGGCGTACCTCTTCTTCTGCGGGTGCTACGATTTGGCTTATGGAAACAACCACTACTTTATCTACCTCTTCCTCCAATCCTTCGCCTTCTTTATTGCTGGCGTTGGTTACATTGGCGTCATTGTCCCCAGCTCTTAGACCACGGACCTGAAGAATCAACAACATATTCAATATTTCTAATCATTCCATTTGTTTTGTTATTCAAGTATATCATTGTAGCCATAAAATAGCATCAAAAGAAAGATTCAAGTCATTTCCTTGTGAATAGTTTACAATCAAGGAAGGAAAGGAGCAGAGGAAACTAATGCATTTGGTATTTACCAAGTCACACAGATAGAGAAAATGCTCAAGAGAGCAGCAATATCATGCAGAAAAAAGTAGAGCAATTGTCTCTGTAATCTACATTTATTTACATATGTTAAACTACAAACTTCAAGAGATACAAAATTGGCATCACTAGATCCACTAAATAATATGTCAATCGCAAGACTACAGCTATAAACATTCCAAAAGGTAAGTAAGGTTACCTGTTTTAAACAAAGGGGCTTCATACTCTATTAACACTGAGAAACCCTTCATCTCATACATATTCTGATACAGTACAGCTCTTGATATCAATTTCATATGAACAAAAACCAATTCCAGTTCACTAAGAATGTGAATTACATGTTGATAAATCAATATCACAACCATATGGAACATAAAATTGTCAAATGATGAATCTTTAGAAATTAAGATGACTGAGAAACAATCAAGGAATCTACAAAAAGAAGTAACAAGCCAATTGCTTGTTTGAGGTATGCTACAAATAGAAACTGGACTCAAGCCATTCCCTAAACAGAAGAAACAAATCTCTAATGAAAATAACCTCCCTGTCACAACTTGGACTTATTCAATCTATCCTTGACTATTTTCCTGTAAAACCAACCCTACACATTAAATTCCTAATTTCTGGTAGCTTTGATCTGGGGAAGTTTCCAATATGTCGTAGTGACCATATCCATGAAACAGCACATTAATGGGGCTATCGTTGTCCTTCTGATAAATGTTTCCATAGTCTGCTATTTTCTCCAAACTGCCAGAGCTTCTATCTATCTTGAAGACCGATATAGGTGTCCTAGAAATAGAACAGAAAGTGTCAGACCATGTGCACAAGAAATCTAACTGATGAGGTAAATAAAACTCAAAAAATAATTTGTTTGGTTCAGGACTTTGAAGCTAAATTAATGCGGGACTCCATTTTCTTCTCAGATCATTAATGCAACACGTCCTTGTGATCAAATAGACCCAGATAGAAAAAAAACAGCTTTAGGGTTAAAATCTCTTGAAAGTGTACAGAGAGATATCATGCACCTCAGTTTTGAACTACCGAATATTGACTTTCAAAATCACATTAATTATAATAAGTCTAAAAACAATGAACTAATCGAACAAAGTGGTTGTCCGCATTATGTGTCATAATTGTCTGAGCTCATGTTTTTTTCTATTTGTTCACTAGTGTCAAAGAAGGACAAAACTTACTTCAAAACATGAGAAGCCATCAGCAGCTCAGGTTCTCCACCCCATTCGCATGGTTGCTGAATCTGCTTCACATAGGCATCAAAATCTCCCTCGATAAAACTGAAACATTCATCAATACACACTCAACGACATCGAACCAGATGGCGCAACCAAATTACAGCAAGTCAACAACAACACAATCATAACAAGACTCACTATTCTGTTTCTTCCCGTCTCCTCAAGAGCTCGTCAACAACCTGCATAACAATAAACACAAGCCCACTTTACATCCAATCCAAGTTGCAAATCAAATCAGAAATTCAAAGCACAAAACTTTAACAAACCTTAGCCCTCAAATCATCAGCAAGCTCCCTCTCGCGACTTTCATCGGGAGCTTCCTCCCCACTCCTCAAACAAGCACAATGCGCAATCGCTCTGAATAGGCATCTCCCATCCGCTAGCACACCTGTACATAAAAACATAACCTTTAAAACCCTGCATATAACATATACCCTTTTAAGTAGTCTAAATTCAGATTCCAATATACACATAAAAGATACAAAGATTAACAAAAACCCATTAACTCAGCCATTTCAGAGATGACAATAACTTAAATTCCCAACTAATCCATCCATTCACAGCTGATCAAAAACTCATCAACAATCCACCACAAAAGCACCATCTTTAAACACCCAACGACTTAAATAAATAACATCCGTAATAGAGATGACAGTAACTTGAATCCCCAACTAATCAATTCACAGCTGATCAAAAACCCATCAACAATAACTAAAAACAAACACCCAATTCCAATCAATCAGTCAATTCATCGAACAGTTTGTGTGCACATACTCAAAGAATAAAAAAATCACAAAACTGACCCGTCACCCGATAACCGGAGGACCCATCGGAGGCGCTCTCGTCGGAATCACAGCCAGTCTCCGGCTCAATCAGCTCCGTCTCCGGCGCCACGTCAGCACCCGCCTCCACGTCGATGGGCGCGACGCAGGCGCAGGCGCAGACACCGAAGAGGAGCCACGCGGAGTCGGGGCTGTGGAGCCACCGAGCAGGCCTCGCGTCCCACGCCGCGTTCCACGACCCCTCGCCCCTCTGCTCGTGGTGGATGGCGCGCCGCGACGCGCCGCCGCCGGAGGGAGTGATGGCGTGCCATATCGACGCCGCGTCGCCGCCGGCCTTGCACGCGCTCGAGTGGTGCCGCCGGCGCGCCGCGAACCGGAAGGGCCGATCCGCCGCCGCGTCCTGGCCGTGGTGGTGGTGGTGGCAGAGCGAGAGAGAGGGCAGGACCCAAGGCTTGGGCCGAGAACACAACACACCGAGCATAGTAAACACACACTAATAATAAAACTCAAAACAACTCATGCTAGTCGATGTAGAGAAGAAGATAAATAGTATTTATTTATTTATATGGAAAGAGAAATAAATTTCCAGTTTCCATCATTTTTTTTGGTGGTTGCTATTGGTGACGGCGGTGAAGAAGAAGAAGAAGCATGAAAAAGGAGAGAAGATGAGATGAGACGAGAGATTCTAGAATTTTCCTTTTATTTTCTCGGGGAAATGTGAACGGGTTGAAATGACTTTCTTGTACGGGTAGGTGCTGAATTCGATGCCCTTTTTGAGGGGTAGAGTGGTGATTTTGGTTGTGATATGGGAGAAAATGTTGGTAGCCGCACGTGAGATTTGTGGGTCACGTGGTTACCAAGGAAAGTTTCCCTTTTAGTTGTTGAGAAAATAAATCGACATATCTTTTACAAGAGAAACAAATCTAAAGAGTTATTATATGTGAAACAGGTAGATAATTATAGGAAATCAGTAAATTGAATCGTGTTTATGAGAAAATGATTTTTTTTAAAAGAGAGATATTATTACCCACATGTTCTTAAATGTTAACAAAAGTATCATTTTTTTAGAAATTTCACATACGTTAAATGTGAAATACAATTTTGTAGAGCATGCACACTAGTTTCGAGAAATAGAAAAGAAATCAGTTACAAATCAAAAACATGTGTCCGTCCGAATTGTAGAAGGTGTAATACAATATTGTAGAATGTGCATTACAAGGTTGCAGAAGGTGATAGACCCGTGAAAAATTGTTGACCCTGTAAACAGTATAATGAAAAATTGTATCTTACACAACTTATACTATACAATCTACAATATTGCACTGCACCTTCTACGGTTTGGACGTTCGAACAATTGTTTTTGGCTTGTACCGAAAGGTTTTCCTCGAAAAATATACTCATGGTCGGAAAAGAAGATAAATAATATTTGAATTATATATACTTATTTATGTATAAGCATCTCTGATTGTGAGAAACAAATTTTCAGCATTTTTAGTTATTGTGTGTGGGAGAGATTGTTGCTATAGGTGACATTGGTGAAAAAGAAGTACGAAAAAGTAGAGAAGAGAATATGAGAGATTCTAAAAAATCTCATTTTCCTATTTCCACGAGACGTGGTGTGGACTGTTTATATTTTTTGAGAAAATGTGGATTGTAAAATGGGATGAAATGACTTTGTTATACAGGTAGGTGTTGAATTCGATGTTGTCTTTGAAGTATATAGTGATCATTTTAGTTATGATTAAGAGAAATGTTGGAACCGCATGTGCGTTTGTCTGGTTATATGAATACATTATAAAATTTTCATTTGCATATTCTCAGAAGTTGCTGAGAAAACAGGAAAAAAAATTAAAGAGTTTTTTCTAATTAAATTATATTCTTAAATCTTTCGTTAAACCCTTTCACAACGGGGTTCAAAACTCATACTTCTCCAGTAATAATGTGATTCTCAAACCATTGCGTTTTCTTCTCGGGACAAAAAATCTAAAGAGTTAATTGTATGTAAAACAAATAGATAATTATAAAAGTTCAGTTAATTAAATCATGTTTATGACAAAATGGTTTTATTAAAATAAAGAGATTATAATCCACATAACCATAAATTTTGATAAATTTAAGTATTATACAGGATAATTACATATCAGTATATCGTGAGTTGGATCACTCAATACATATCGTCCTCTCTACCTCTATTCGTGTTCTTCCCAGGCGGAGGGTTTGCTTACTTGAGTCTGGCGTTCAAGTTCACCACGTGGCTGTCATGGCATGCAGGGTGAGGGCCCTCGGCCTCATCTCGATCGACCAATCCTTCGCGTCCCATATCGAAACTCCCAATTTGGCAGTCACGAATCAGTTATATGTCGCGTCTCGCTGGTGGTCGGGAGAGAGCGAGAACGACGATGTTGGTCGCCACCACCATACGACATCCTCCTATTCCTCCCTATTACTTGAATTTTACAGATCAAATTGGACATAAAACACAACAATTACAAGAGAATTGTAGGTGCATAAAGGTGGTGAGAAATTTGAATTCTGGGACTAATGAGATTTTAATTTGGTTGAATGTTGGTTTGAAACCGAATGAGTGAATAGAAGTTTTTCTTTAGTTCATTTTATCAAACTAAAAACAATAAGAGATAATTAAGAGAGGTTGAAAAACTATAAATTTTCTTTCAAAAAAATTAGGAATTTAAGTTAATAGCATTTGTTTGAAAATTTGATGAGTAATTGAGGTTATTTGAGTATTTTTACAAGATTTAAAATATATTTTTAATTTATTATCAATAATTTTAGAATTTATCACGGGGAATTTTGGTCATTAAAATAAATATGAATAGTATTGATGTTAGATTTAACTGAACTTGGACTAAAGTGTAACAAATTAAAACTTGACGTATTAATAAACAAAAAATTAAAATTGAGTGACCGATCTCATAATAAAATTTCAACAAATATATTGATATGTAATTATTTCAATTATATATACATAAACTTTAGGTGAGTTAATGTTAAATGCAATTTGTATAACATAGCGTGCACATTAGTTTAAAAAAATTGGCCGGGTACTCAAAATATACATACATTAATATTTTGGTAGGT
>JAYMTS010000513.1:0-10551 GCA_036898005.1 Geranium phaeum
TTTGACATTGCTGCTTCTGACTAAATAATTGCCAACACTAAATGTGCTAACAATATGTTTTTAATAATATTAATAAAGTATTAAAATTAGTTTACAATGCCCGTTAAATAAATTTGATTTAGGCCTTTTTGTTTTAGGGCCGACCCTGCCTTGTACGCAAGAAAATATCAAATATGTTACACTGTGAATTGTAATTTTCGAGTTTGGATTACATTGGAATAGAATGTTGTACTTGTATGTGATAGATGAAATAAAGTTCAACACATACTTGCTATTTATTTAATAAATGCGAAATTTAACATCTCTTTTCGCGTGACCTCTAACGCTTAATACGTTATCAAAGTTTATTACATCTTTATATGTCATTCTTAATATCTTCAAAATTCTCAAATTATCCTACTCTGTTAACTTATTTTAAAAATTATGTTGAGTTATTGAAAATGACAAAAATGCCTTTGTATTAAAAAATGAAAAAAAAATTATTTTGAACTTTTTTTCTAATTATTTTTTTGTAAAAAATAAAGAAAAAAAATTATGTTAGCACGATTCAAGCATGGTCTCACCTTCCCAAACACGTACATGAGATTAAACAAATATAGTTAGGTAAAGTTAGATGAATCATCGAAATTAAGTATATTAGTCCGTCATTAAGCCTGGTTAACAGAGGCACCCTAAAGCCAACCACCCAATAATAATATATGCATGATAAATGCCACTAAGTAAATAAAAGATAAAGAAATAATGATTATAATAACTCAAATAAATCGTAAATAGAAAAAAGTGAAACAAAAGGAAGATTGCACAAAATTGACAGAGAATAATGCAGTCATAAATCAACATTGATGCAATGCAACGCAACAAGCAATCACTGGTTTTAACATCTACTTACATTCTTATATAATATCTATTCAGCAAAACCAAACTGCTTTAGCCCTAAAGAAGCAGAGATCTCTCAATCTCTCCATTTTCGTTTCTCCCTCTTTCCTTCACTTCTTTCACTGTCCCTACCATCATGCTTCCGTCTGCGCTTGTGGCTACTTGAGTGCTTCCTGCTGCTGCTGCTACTCTTTTCTCTATAAGACTCTTTCTTTCCAACTTTCCGATCTCGGTACTCACTAGAGTTAGAGTAGTTGCTGTCTGTGTCCCTGCTTTTGTGTCGATGACGGCGCCTTGAGCTTTTTCTGCCCCTCTCATCTTCTGATGATGACCTACCTCCCATGATATGGCTGCGGCTTGAGGGTGTTTTAGCTTCCCGGTTGATTTCAATCTTTATGGAGGGAGCACTCTCCTGATGGCGCTGCACCCCTGGACTGGGGTGAGCCTTCCCCACATTCACATCGGTATTCTCCTTGCGAGGGAGGGTCTCAGCTTTGATCATTGAGCTGGGGACCTCATGAGGAACCTCTAGGCCCAGTTCCTTACCCAACGATTCCAAAAAATCCCCAGCAATCAACCGATTCAGAGTAGTATTAGCTGCCTCTGCTTTCTTCTCTGGATTTTCCATTTTGTCAAGGCTGATAGTTTCTGCTTCATCATCTGAATCATCAGAGAAAATAGCCTGCATATGGATACAGATCATTGCCATGACAAGTGAGCCATATCAGTTGTACAGCAAATTCACATTAGAGTATATTAGATTGTGCATGCCTATCATTAACGAACACAATAACACAGTTGAATATACGATGTTTGATATTCAGTATTTACTAATCACATTACAAACCAAAAAGGACGTGGTATTCATAACAAGCAGTTAACCAGAAAGACATGTTCAAATAAAGTTTCACATATTTAACTAATGCACTTTTAAGTACACCATAGTCAAGTAAAAATCATGCAAACTACACCGTAGTGAAGCGTAGTTTCCCCTATTTTATTAATCAAACTATCTCAGACAACTTGATACAGCCTTTCTGAGATGTCAGACATAAACTTTGTAATGAAAATTCAAGATAGGCAAACAGAAAATGTGGGTGTAGTTCCCCAATTTCTCAGGACCACATATCGTAGAGAAATACCAACGTGGACATGGAACTCAGGTAGTCAGGTGTGATGTAAGAGACTCTTAAGTGAGACTAAACTAATTTAAGAGAACTATTAGAGACTAGGAAAATGCTGAAATATGTGTGAGATCTGTCTTTATTAGTAAGTCTAAATATGAGAGAAGATAGACATAAGTAGTTAGCAATTGACGAATAAACAATACCTTATAAAGATCTACTTGCCGCTCAACATTTTCAACTTCAACTTCCTTTTCATCATCTTTTCTTGGTCCTTGATGATCAGACTGTGATGCAAAAAATGTTTCTCCGTTAGGAGCTTGAGTTTCTTCCCCTTTTTTGGCTTGGACTGAATCCGGCATGAAAATAAGAGAATCCATCTTGCTTCTCATGCGCGGAGCTGGTGGTGGCTGCAAAAATCAAATAACATTTTGATTATTAGTGAGAAGCAAACCACAAACAATCTGAACTGCTGCGCTCATCAAAAAAATCATTATATTACACCCATCTCGACAGAGATAATAAAATCTAGCCCAATGACAATTATTGGGTGAAAAAAAAGTAAAGAATGAAAAGAGAAACTGAAAGCTTCGTGTACTGCAGATAGAAAAAAATCAAAGAGAGTAAAGCACAGAGTACCTTCCCCATGTAAGGATCAGTAAGATCAAAACGTTTGCATAAAACAGGTGCTGGACGCCATTGGAATTCTTCTCGCTTTGGGTACATGTTCTTCATGATTAACTCATCTGCTTGAGCATCTTTGACTTGCTGTTGAAAGACGTTAGACCAAAGTAAACAAGGTGAACCCAAAAATAAGAATGTACAAACAAATTTGTACCAACTAAGACATCATACCTCAAACCCACCAGAAGTAAACTTTGTTCCTCCAGCTGCTGCAAATTCCATAAACTGTGGAACAGAGAGCTTATCATCTCTAGACCACTTCCCTTTCTCTATTGCCTCGGCTGCAGACTCAAAGTCCAATCTTTCACGAGCACGATCGCTTTCTGACATATTACTAGCTCCAGCAGAGTATGTTGAGCGAAGCCCTCCTTCGTACTTTTCCTTAAGAAATCGCTCAAATCTTTCTTGCTTTGCCGGATCAGAGGTGAAAGGTTTCGAGACTTCCGGCAACTCATCCTAAAACCCACAAACTGAATAAAGAAAACCCCTAATTGCAACGCTAGGAAAGATATTTGAAGTGTCAATATGAATCTAATCATCCCCCAGTACATGCCGGATCATGGGGTGGGAAGTGAAAACTACATGGTCAGGGACTATTGGATGCTTAAAGAGCATGGGCATAATACAATGTGATCTAAAAAGAAACCTACATGTGATTGTCAAGTAAATTTAGTAAAAATACTATATACAACTAAATTGATGGAATAAAAAGAAAAAATGACTCACGAATGATGCAGGCTTCCTAAATGTATCCTTAAGATTGATTTGAAGATGAACTAGATCTGCAGAAGGAACAAACGAGCTTGTATCTTTGGAGTTTCTTTCCAATGGTCTTTCCCCTAATATCTGGCCACGACTTTCTGCTGTCATCTTCTGTACATTTGGAGAAAGTTTCTCAACCAACTGCAGCTTGGTTTGATCTTTATGCTTTTGGCACCCTTCCCACAGCTTCCTTCCATAATAATCACTTCCAGTTCCTCCACAAAGAAAACTAAATAATGGATTTGATTGATTCTTCTCCCTGGATAGATCTTCAAATAGCTTTCCACATCGGGCAACTAAAGTTGCAACTCCCTCAATTAAGACTTTTAGATTACTATCCTCAGGAGGTGGAACTTCTGGTGGTGGAGGATCAGAAACCTTATTGTCAGCTTCCAGAGGGCTAGGGAACTTATGTCGAGGTGTATAATCTTTTGGAATTACAGGAGGATCAAATCTAAACAACAGTTCACATATATTAGTCACAACGCTGCCAAAGAAAAAAACAAATCAAGCATTTTTTCTACTTCCTTTGCATCGGGTAATGGTTGGATGTAAATGCACAGTTAACAGAAATCCAGAACTGAGGTCAATTTGAATTTTTTCCAATAAACATATAGATATTAAAATCTTCAAAATACCAAAACTATATTATTTTACTCTGTTGCCTTTTCCCAGATATTAAATTCTTCAAATTCAACTGTCGTACCAGATAGACTACTAATGCCCATCAACATCAAGTTAATAGAGCATTAGAAGTTATTTCTTTGATGCCCGCCAACGATTGAGTTGATTGAGCATTTAGTTATTTCATTAATGCCCATCAAACATCAAGTTGATTGAGCATTATAAGTTACTTCATTCAAGGGTGCAAAAATTGATATATTTAGAGAGAAAAGAGTTTGTGAATCAAGCTCATATCGCGGTCCAATCACCGCTTTCCCATGCAATAACTAGTTGGGTAGACGACAGTACTGAATTGTGGACTTCACAAAACATCAGCTGAACATGATTTTAACATTATTCAGAATAATATGTTAGCATCAGTAAATTATAGTTTATTACTTCCTAATTACCTCTCCAACTGAAAGTCTGAGTTGGACGCAATTCTAAAGCCATATAGAGCCCCTCTCTCCTTTCCAGTCAACCTTTTCTTATCATCCATGATAAGCCTTGGAGGCTCTTCTTCTTCTTCCTGATCATGAGTGTCCTCGAACTCATAACCTGTACAAAACTTAGTTTGAAAACCATGCCCCATTGTTGTACAGACACACAGATATACCTCTAGGAATTAAGAAGGATTGGTAAAACTAGTGATTATACAGAAGCATAGCAAAAAAGTACCATCAAGTCCTAAAATATCTGAAAGCAGATCAATCAGCCATATTGACTGAGATCGTATATTAAACTACCAAAATCAAGCTTATCTCTCCTACAAAACTGAACCAGCTTTTTTATCATACCCATATTAAATACAAAACAAGTTAAAACTATACTACTGAATGGCAGAAATACATACTTGTGGAATAGACATCCTCGTCTTCAGCATCAAGTTCTTCAAGCGCTCCAATTCTAAAACCAGGAGCAGCTTTTCTTGCTGATAAACTCAAGATACAACGAAAACCACCCTTAGCTCTAATACTGAAAACAATTATTACAAGGAAATAAAAACATGTGGAATGAACAAGTGCGTGTGTGTGTACTGTGTGTAAAGGTGAATGGGAATATACAGGGACACTTAGCAGATAAGTGAATACATCTCTTACATTTTAAACCAAAAAGACTATCTTTCACAGGAGCACCACCAGAAACACGAGATCTTTTCATATCTGCAAATGAAACAAATCGATACGAGTCCCCATAAGTTAGAAACACGTACTTAATCGTTACCAAGTTTAACTTCAAGAAACCACGTACCCCTAAATTCGGGAGCATGCTTAAAGGGATCAAAACCTAAACCATGCAGGTTATTCTTTGGGTAGAGCACATGAACCTGACGTAGAAGAAACACAAATATGAAACAAATATAGTTTCTGTTCATCAAATATGAGATACATGGGTGATTAAAAAATGAAGAATCACACATATGATATCAACAAAGACAAGTTCCTCACAGGTGTGCTTTGAGAAGACTGAACACCATCATTAGTAGGCCACTGACCAAGACTTTCAAGGTCACCTTTAACAGGCTCAGCATCCGCAGTTGCCTTTGCATCATCAGAAGAAAATGCTAAGAAAGCTTTCCTAGCTTCTCTACGAGCATCTGCAAGTAAAAGGGAAAATATTGCCTGAGATCTCTGATCGAACCTAAATGAGTTGTGAAAGAAGAATCTACCAGGAAAATAGGTATACAAGATTTCCTCTGGATGAAAGTTGAGTAAACATTATCATATTGTCAGCAATACAAACTATAATAAAGATGATGGGTCATATTAGTTGCTCCTGATTTTCCGTAATTGGTTTCTGTTAGAGACCATCTCAACTCCTGAAGAATCTCTCTAGGAGAAGAGTGTAAAATGAATATGTATAAAGAGGTTTCAAATAATCGCACTTCAAATCGATGTTCTTTGTTTCAACCTTACTCATCACTCCAGAAGAACAGAATGCTGGTTGTATCCCATAAATGCTAAATATTCATTGCACTAATACAAATTATTCTGAGACAAACAATGTGCTGCCCAACCAGTTTCTATTTCATATTCCCATTCTAACATGTTAATAGATGTCATAATAATGATGGCAGATACTAACACGAGGCTCACATATGTCCTGGAATATTAGATATCAAATCAAATGTAAGATAATAATTTGACATGTTTGTCGGACCAACATACCATGTTGTGAACTGGCATGTGAGTCCTTAATTGAATGACCATGACGCCACCCCATCTTGAGCAGCAACATCACACCTAACAAATGATAGCAAGGAATTGCGAAGAGTCTAAGACAATATAAAGAGTAGCAATATAGACAAACGGCTAATGCTATTTAGAAATGTAACACAGACCAACAGACTCTGTGGCAGGAAGAATTAATTCACCAGGAACAGGTCACGGAATAGCTGATGGCCTGCAATAGATGAAGAATGACATATAAGAAGCCAAAAGAAAACTCCATGATGTACGTATCCCACATCAAGAGATGAAGGTCAAAGAACATCATAACTGCAGAGGAAAAGAGGAAAAGAGGAAAAACATATACATAAAAAACAGATGTATTGATGGCATCGTTGTCATTTTTCAAACTAGAAAAATAATTTCTGCTCCCAAATTTTGGATTAAACAAACATCATGTAACTATGAGAAACCAATACATTACTTTGAAGATCGCCCACAGCACATAAGCATATTACACCATATTTACCATCAGTAAACCGATATAATTTGAGCTTCATGCATTTCCAAGCTTTCACCATTATATACCTAAGAGTTTGAAATCTTGAAAACAAAAGGCATATTTTATAGAAAATCACTGCAGGACAAACTACATTAGAAAACAGGAAAATGTAATATAAATCACAGCAAAACCTGTGATGTTGCTCTTTCTCTGCTTGTTTACGAGCCAGTTCAGCAGATGTAAATCCAAATGTATCAAACTGCATAGACGTCTTTAAGGATTTCCCTTCCAATTCCTAAAATTTGAGAAATAAGGGTATTATAAATCATAATATCTAAAGAGCTTGAGCACTTAGTAACTCACTGTACCCACTAATTAATAAATGTACGAAGCATGCAAAAACATATAATGAGTTTATCTGTGTTCATTATTTGTTACAACAAAATGGAAATATTCATGTTCTCTGCAAACTGAAGAGGCTAATCATTATCATATGCATGTAGAGGACTTAACTTTCTTATCCAAAATAAGGATAACTATTATGGACTATTAACAGCCAATTGATTTCATGAAGCATGCAATAACTACATGAAGTATGATGAAAATAATTATGAGACTGGAACTCAACAGACTCTAAGAGCCTATTCAAGAATTAAACCTCAACTATCATGTGGTTTTCTGCTTTCCTCCTAGATTGTTACATCTTCGAGTCACCTAGTCTATACATCTTGTACTCACATAGACTTATTGTCTGCCAAATGCTAAAACAAACAGAATAAAAATAAACTAAAAGATGCTAAAAATAAAAAGGCAGATGATGCTACATAAATGTTATTAAGTGAATGGACCAAAGTTTTGTGGGCAATCATAGAAGTCTAGCAGCCAATGTATATGTTAAAACATAGGCAACATGGTGAAGGAAGGGGAAGTGCGAGTCTCTCATTAATCTGAAGTTTGTTATTATAAAGCCTGCAGAAACCATTCTATACTTTCAATACAAAAAAAACTGCATTTTTCAAAAAGAAAAATAAGGGGTAGGCTTTTAAATCACACCGCAGTGAAATGTGTGGTGAATCTCAAAAAGCAGAGGCGTTCCCTAGAAACAATTTTTTTCAACAGATATATAGAGAAATTGACAAGCTGAAAAGTCAATATTTAATTCATTTCCATATCCACTTAACTGTTAATGCTAGCTGTTCAACATCACTCCCAAATAAAAAAAAATATGCAGTTACCAGAACACAAACTAAAACTAAATCATGCTTGAGGAGTACATTCAAATAAGTTATACGTCATTCCTTTCATGTGAGGGAGTAAGAAGGCCATACAGCTTTTTCGTCTTCATCCAAGAAGTTCAAAATGTTTTGCTCTTTGCGTTCAGCTCTGTTCTTTCGTGATGATGTAAATGTCTGAGGAGCCCAACCTTCACGTTTTCCACACGGTTAAATTTAGTCCATCCTCGCAATTTGCTAAACAAGGAATTTATTATACTACAAATTTAAAACATACCCTCTTTTGAACCCACTGTGTTGTAATAGCCAGCAGAAAAACCTCCTGTAAAGGCCCCATGGAATCTTCTCCGTCCTTCTTCATCCGTAACCTGGAAATATTTAATACAAACAAAAATCAAAATGAAGAGAAACAGTTCAGTTACTTCTAATGCATATAGGGGCAATTTACTAAATGAAAATAAACTAGAAACAATACAATTGCTGTTGATAAATATAGCATCAATTTGTTTCTCATAAAATCCAAAGAAAGGTTGGTAAACCGGATTTATGCAAGTGAATGTTTCAAACAAAATCTATCACTTTTATTAAGCACGCAATTGAAATGTATTAACTTTTGGGAGAGTACATCAATGAGCTTTAGAAAGTAACCGTGAAGAGAAAATAAGGCAGATAAAGCCATCTTGTAAGTGATAGTGAAATTGAATCAGCAACAAGAATGAAAGAAATATATTTATCAAAATCAAATACCAATCCTAGACTATACCACATATGATCCAGTTTATAAGACAGCCATTTATCTAAATTATTGATAACACCACCCACTCACCCACCTTTTAGAGGAGGTGAAATAATTCTATAACAGCTCAAATAGTCTAAGCAATTCAAGTATCTAACAAATTCAAGTTTGTACATAATCAAAGTCAATCAAGGCATCTCAAAGTTTACTAAATCCCATTAAAAATCAAAACTAGCAAAATCTATATAAATCCTGAAATATAACACACATAAACTAAACCGATAAAAAGAGAGTTGAAATGCCCCGATAAATTGAAACCAAATTCGAAGTAAGGTAGAAGATAAGGTCGGGTCATCTATCATCTTAATTTCTATATTCAGTCATTTTTATTGTGCTGGGCAGCAAAGTTTAGATATTCATCTACATACTAACACCCAATCACAGTAACTGCATCCTATCGGTTTGAGGTCAACACGAATACATGGACTTGAGTCAACATGAAAGACACGCAAACCATGACCCAAGAAGAGATCCGAGCCACAAATTCAAAGTTTCAATCCATGAGGTGCACCAGGCATGGATGGTTTTAGTGGCTTGTTTTACCAATACTGTTGGAAGCTAGTTACAAAGGAGACTATCATTGATATTGAAGAATTTTTCAGGCATCATGAAAAACCTCAGGCATACACTTGCACCCGTTTGGTCCTTATCCCAAAACAAACGAGCCCTCAACCTTCAAGTAGATTAGACCAATAAGGCAACATCACCTCATTTATAAAATGGAATAATATTCTTAGACATAGAGCTTATTTATCACTTGGATGACCCGTGTAGAGGAGACAATAGTGGTGAAATTGGACATGGCAAAGGCATATGATAGACTAAAATGGTATTTTATCATGAAAGCATTGGCAGCATATGGGTTTCAGGAGAGGTTTATTCAGCTTCTACTACCTTGTATAGACTAATAACAATGATCGATGCATTATACATGTTTAGTTTACAAATCTGTCATGTATAGTTTTGTAATAGTATACAGATGGTTGAAGCAGATTAATGAGGTAAGGTAATGAATATTTTCTGAAAGAGAAAGATACCTCTTGCTTCCAGGCAGGGAGGGTGCGCAGGTTACCAGAGGCCTCGGCAACTGCCTTCTTCTTACGGGTGGTGACTTCTTCCTCACGCTCTATTGGTGTGCCACAGAAGACAAAATCCTCCTGATCAGAATCCATGCCTAGTCCTTGAGGTAACTGTAACAAAGGCACCAGGATTACAACACTAGAAGATGCTAATATGAAGCACAAACAACACATAATTCAGAGTGGTGAAATGGAATGGAACTATTACAAACACATAAAGTGCAACACAAGTTTTACAATACTAGCTAGCACAGTGACAAAATCAAATTAAGATTACATGTGTTCCTTATTCCAGTAGGAGCCAATAATTCTAATTCCAGACCTAAAATGGGAAAATAATAGAAAGACCTTAGATTAGAGGGAGGAGGGTACTCCGAAACGAGGGCTAGGATTTTACTTTTAGCGGAGATAGAGGAAGAGAGTTATGGGATGGTCATAGAGAGGAGACAAGGCGCAGTAGGGAGGGAGGGAAGGAGGTTTGCTCACACTCCATATGTTTACAACTTATTTCCTTTTTTGTCTTAATTTGTCGATGATTAAGGTTTTGGGTGATATTAGGATACATCATTGATTCAAATGAGGGCAAATGGATAAATTTCAGTCACATGATTATATGAGTAATGGTTAAGATTGACGCGGTGACATAATGTGTAAATAAGTCGAAC
>JAYMTS010000514.1:0-10546 GCA_036898005.1 Geranium phaeum
TTCTTCTAACTCTCCATTGAGGAACACTGACTTTACGTCCATGTGGTGTACTTCCAGATTTCTGTGTGCTGCAAATGCCAGAAGTACCCTCACTGTTTCAAGTCGGGCTACCGGAGCAAAAACCTCCTCGAAATCGACCCCTTCTCTCTGTGCGTATCCCTTTGCCACGAGTCTCGCTTTGTACTTTACTATCTTTCCCTCTGGATCCTTATTGACTTTAAAGACCCACTTCAGACCGATCTCCTTCTTTCATGTTGGTAATTTGGTGAGCTCCCATGTTTTGTTTTTAAGGATCTGCTCCATTTCTTCTTCCATGACCTTCTTCCAATCACCATTCTTGAGCGCTTTACTTGGGTTCTCAGGTTCCTCTGAAGTCAGAAGACAGAGATTTGAATGCTCTGTTTCTACCTCAGAGGTATCTTCATAGATGTCTCTGAGTGCTCTCACATGCAGGGGCGGTTCAGATGTTCGAGGACTACTAGTGTAGCTTTGTGGGCTAGCTAGAGCTTCATAGTATCCTCGAATTTGTCGAACTCGATCGGAGCTCGCTAGTGCTGGTGTTTGGATTTCTGTTCCCTGCACCTCTGTTTGCGATATGGCTTCGCCCTGGTTCTGCTCTGTCTCTTCTGGCACAATTTGACTGAGCACATCACCTTCCCATTGAACTGTAAAAGATTCTTGTTCCCTGCCTTGCTCGCTTCGAATTTCTGGATTCCAGTTCCACCCCTGATCCTCTTCAAACGCACAGTCTCGACTGACGATTAATTTTTTTGTGATCGGGTTATAGAACCGGTAGGCTTTTGAGCCCGGTTCATAACCCACGAACACTGCATGAACGCTTCGATCCTCAAGTTTCTTTAAGAAAGAAGTTGTTACCTTTAAGTGAGCTGTGCACCCGAACACTCTAAGGAAGTGAACTCGAGGCTTCCTCTTGTGTCAGGCCTCGAAAGGAGTCATCCCTGTTACACTTTTCGTGAGTGCTCGATTGAGTAAAAAGACTGCAGTAGCCACTGCTTCTCCCCACAGGAAACCAGGTACTCCTCGATTTTTCAATAAGCACCTTGCTGTGCCCACTATAGACTGGTTTCGCCTCTCTGCTACGCCGTTTTGCTGAGGTGAGTTCGGGGCAGACAAGGATCTGCTTATTCCTTGGTCATCACAGTAGGCTTTGAAACCGTCTGACATAAACTCTCCTCCTCGGTCGGTTCGGAAACCTTTCACCCTGTTTCCACATTCAACCTCTGCTTTAGATTTGAATTTTCTAAACGCAGAGAACGCCATGTCTTTGGTCCTGATCAGCATCACCCACATGTATCGTGAGTAATCATCCACAATCAGAAAGAAGTATCTGTTACCTGAGGGAGTTTCTGGCGTTATGGGGCCGCATAGATCTCCATGGATCAATTCGAGTCTTTCTGTTGCCCGAAACAGAGACCTTTCTGAAAAAGGTGTCCTCTTCTGTTTACCTGCCAGGCAGGCTTCACAGAGTTGATCTGGGTGGGTTATCTCAGGCAGCCCTGCTGCTACCCCCTGTTTTGACATACTATGCAAATTATGGAAATTGATGTGGCCGAACCTTGAGTGGCAGAGCCAATTTGTATCTTGAACTTTGGTTAGCAAGCATACAGGGGATACACAGTTCAACTTCAGAGTATATAACCTGTTTCTTCCCCTTACCGCCTTTGCCAACAACTTTCTATTTTTATCAATGACACTCATCGTGCCCTGTTCTAGAATAATCTTGCAACCTGACTCGTCTAATTGTCCTAGACTGATAATGTTGCTTCTAAGTTTTGGAATATAATACACACCTGATAGCAGTTTATGCTCCTGGTTCGCTCCTTCTAGGATAATTGAGCCTCTCCCCTCAATCTCAACAAGTGAATTGTCACCGAATCGAACAGAGCCTCTCACTCGTCGATCAAGATTAGCAAATACATCTACATTTCCTGTCATATGGTTACTGGCTCCTGTATCAAGGTACCAGCTCTGTTTCTCCATTTTCCTTCCACTTCCCAGTTGTGGAATCGTGTCTCTTTCATTCAGCATTACAAACTCTTCCGTCAATGCCATGAGGAGGGCTGGCTCTTCATTCTCTGAATCTTTAGCCAGGTAGGCTTCTTCTCCCACAGGTTTTTTGCAATCATTAGCATAATGCCCATATACATCACAGTTGTAGCATCGTACCTTGTTTATGTCAAATTTCCGAGGGATTCTGCCGCCATTTCCACGACCATTTCCTCGTCCTCGGCCTCGACCTCTGCCTCTACTCCCTGTTTCAAACCCTCTCTCCTTTTGTTCTTGGGAAAACATCAATTGTTGTTCTCCCTCTCTTTCTTTCCTTCTTCCTTTCATCGTTGCTTCGTGGACACGCAACCGCCCAATCACTTCTGTAAACTTCATAACGCTCACATCCCCCCATTGTTGTATTGTGCTGACAATGGAAAGGAAGGAGTCAGGTAGTGATCGGAGTAGTTTTTCCACGACCTCCTTCTCAGATAGGGCGCACCCAAACGTACGAATCTCGCACACCAGATTCATCATCTTCTTGCCAAACTCTGCGATGCTCTCCTCCTCTTTCATGAATAGCCTGTCCAGATCTGCTCTGAGAACCATTGCGTTGGCGTTTTTTACTCGCTCTTCGCCAATATGCATTTCCTCGATCGCGTCCCAAGCTGCTTTTGCTGTCTCCCTGTCAGCAATTGTCATCATCACAGCATCTGGGATTGCCTTGGATATTACTGCATGCGTACCCTGATCGATCTCGTCACTTACTTCGCCGACCCATGAGATTGCACCCCAGACTCCGGCTGCCTTATTTGCAAGCTTCATTTTCAGCGCCCAGACTCCATAGTTGGTGTCTGTCAGGATTGGATATGTCACAGTCAGTCTGCCTCTGTTCTGGATCTGTCCTCCGGTGGTGGCTGTCCCGGCTGAGCTCATCGTCGAACTCTGTACTCCGATGCTTGCCTCTGGTCTCACTGGCTCCATGAATCACAAGCTCTGATACCAATTGAAACAAAAGGTATACAACACAAGTGATTAGAATGAAGTTGCAGGGGAATCAAGCAACTAACAGTGTTGCTCTCTTTTGTTATTTATAGCAATCTATCCAACTACAATTTGAATTCAAAAAACAGAGTCCTTATGAATCTCAACAAACCCAAATTTAATTTGGTTGAGTGAGATCTTATCGGAACTCATTATTCAAAACACTAAAAGATAACAAGATTAAACAAACAGATTGAGCGGGAATAGAGATGTGGCGGAGGGAAGAGGCGTGAGAGACAACGATGTTGATCAAAGGCCCATAACTAGAACTAGAACTAGAAGAGACGTCAACAACAACATCTCGCTTCTGAACAAGCATGCCACCAGGTCTCAATCGCCGGTTTTGCTACATTTCCTGACCTTTTCCATCTACCACAAAAAAATGGCATTGATAAGGGAAAAGGTTGGTAGAGAGAGAGACGTTTTTGTATTGTTTGCATGCATGAATTGAATTGAAGGTAGGTACATACATAGTGTTTGAATTTGAAGCCCAATTAAAGCAAGATTTGTGTTCCCGTGATGGAGGCGCTTTTGTTACATGTGGGCCTCATGCATATCAAGCCCAACTCTTTTACAATCTTATTGTACTCTTCAGGTTGACCTTCGGGTTTCAAGTGAATGATACTGTATACATCAATGGTCCCGTAGCTCAGTTGGTTAGAGCGTTGGTCTTATGAGCCGAAGGTCGCGGGTTCAAGCCCCGCCGGGACCAGTTTTCTCTCACTGTTAGGCTTTTTAGGCCATGAAACTGTCCATTTTGAGGGGCCATCTTATCATAATTGGGCCTTTTAACCCATAAAATAATATTTGTGAATTTAGTTTGACCCAAGCATTTCAGAAAGGGACCATTATGTCATAGTTGGGCTTTTTAGCCCATTGAACTCTCCATTTTAAGCATGAATATGAACACAGGCCTAAAGTATTATGGCCTATATTATGCTAGGCCTCAAAGCCCATAATCATTATACATCAATCTTTCATATACATATGATATTGGCTGAGATACAGAACAAGTCCTTTTCAACTACACCACTCATTGCACTGTATTTGTATGCCTTTTTCTATTGTGAGGAACCAGTTCAATGATATGCTTGTTGAACAGTTACAATGCATAGCACTCCACTCCCCATTAATGTTACATCTTGTTAATGAATGGTGATTAAATGAATGCATAAGTTCCACTTCTCAGTATGTTCAGTGGCCAAATTACAAGTATAAACCTTCTCACCATGCTCACTCGTTTAGTCAGTCCATCAGTTTGTATCTTTTTTCTTGGACGCCTGTTACTCCCATCTGTATCTCTATTATAGTGTGTAATGGCACCTGATGATCATCACACATCATGTTTATGTTCCTAAAATAAGAGAGTGCCGATTAAACCAGTAAAGCTAGCTATTTACGATGCATCATATAGCAAAATTGTCCCTTTACTTTAAGCTTTTGCTCTAATATCTAAACTCTAAAATAAGAGAGTGCCAATGAAACTAGTAATGCTAACTACTTCACCGTGCATTATAGAGCACAATAGTCCCCTTACTACAAGCATTTGCTTCAATATCTTAACTAATGTGCGAGTACCTCAATATGTGGAATTTCTTTTAGAGGCCTATCAGCAAAATAAGCATATAATGCTCTCAATACTGCCTGCAAGAAGAGAACTTTGTGATTGAGGTTAATGCTTGGGGGAAATCAGAAGCAACATTACGTCTTTACCTGGTGAGCAATTACTACAACAGGTGCTCTTTGTCGTTCAAGTTCAATTATTACGGGCTCAAGCCTGCAATGGATACCGATACGATACCTTAATGGTCTTGAGAAAGTTGGAAAGCAAAATGCTCTAGTCTTGAGGGAACTACCTTTGAATAACATCCAGGTAAGATTCTCCACGAGGATACCGATACCTTAATTTGTCCTTTTTGCGTGCCCTGTAATTATGGAAGGAGACGTCAATTAGGGAAGAAACCAGTGTGATTACAATAACAGAGAAAACAACAAAAAGTACTACATAGGTGAAGGTGAACATGAGCATGTTAAGAAATTAACTCAAAAGGGAACTCCTAAAGCTGACAGTTTTCTGCATCATCAGAAAATTTAGCACAAAGGAGAGAGCAATTTAAAGTGTTTAATATTCTTTCTCAAAAACAAAAGAGAGAAAAATATGAGATAGCAAATTACTCATATTCCTCTGGCATGTTCTTCTTTATCTCTTCGTAGGTCATTCCATCACATACGCCAGCATTTATCTCATCAAGGGCACGCCATTGTATCTGCCAAAAGTGTAGATATATATAGTTTTCTTTAGATAAACTATAGAGGATGTAGGTTTATCTGTCTCCATGGAAGTTTGCTTATACAACTGAGAACTTTACAGAAATCATGGAACCATACTAACCTTGGGGAATCCAACAATTGGACTTGCTGTTATAACTGTCCTTTGCAGTGTGCTTGTCCATATCTAGATAATACAAAAAGAAAATCATTATATTTTCAATGCTTCTTTCTTTTTAACTTTGTCAGACAGCCAAAACCAAAGCATAATACTCAAATTATTGTTTCTTGTTGGCTAGTGGCTTAGAAGCAAATGAAAAAAATTCAACTAACTGGTAGAATTGGCCTAGAATAGAAGAATATACAGATTAAATGCCAGGATTAAAATTTAATGCTGATGAAGCTTACAGATGCAGCCCTTTCAGATTTCAGTCGCTTTTCAACAAAGTTAGACAGTTTCTTTGCATAAAGCTCTCCAGCGTCACTGTGAAGCATCACAATTTAATGATAAGTAAATATTGCAGTACTATATCAACTGATACAAAGAACCAAAGTTCAAATGGAGACTGGGATACAAGCATATACCTTAACACAGTGTCACCCCCAATTCTGCCTCTAACATTATCTCGACTCTCTCCATGTCTCGTAAGTAATATTGGGCGGGGTGTAAGATGTGTATTTACCTGCAACAAATTAATAAAATACAAGTTCACGTACTATTGCATGTGATATCAACATTCAAATGAGCAAAGTCAATCAAATGCTGTAACTCACTCCAATCCTATATGACCTTACTAGACCAAGTTAGCATGTCAGATAGTTTGAATACACCATATGCAGTCCAATATATATATATATATATATATACATACAAACATGCTAATGATTGCATTACTACACTATGGATATGCTGCTGAAGGAACCCTTGAACTAGGCTAACAACCATATATTCACACAACTTTTTTCTGCAAGGGAACATATTAACCACAATTTATTGCTAATCCAGCTTTGCACCAGATATTATATTATGCTGAATGAATGAAGAGATCTCGGTCAGCAAGACATATTTTTAAAAAGTAACATACCAAGAAAAAAACAATGCGTCCTGGAAGATAGCCACTGATATTGTTCACCTACATAAAAAATATTAACGACTGTAGTATCGAACAAAATAATTGCACCAGACAAACATCTAGATGTAACACCTGAAATGGCTCAGTCATATACAAAAAGGTGAAAATAAAATTGATACTCTGAAAGAGCTTCTATTTAACCCTGATCAGATGCTTTCTGATAATACAATCCCTCGAGGAAAACTCTACTTTCCATTGGTAAGGAGCTATTATATGTAGCCCACAGGATATTCTTTTACATCCAGCCTGCAATACAAATGAACTATAGCGAACATGACAAAACTTACCTGTATTTGTCCACCGTGTCCACTAGCCATATCAATCATTTTGATGTAAGAACCTTCTTCCACAGGTTCATATACCTGGGAAAGGACAATGACTAGTACATGTTAATATTATCTATTGAACATTTGTCATATGTATGTTTTAGGAAATTACTTTTTCATAATTGGCTAGTCGAGTTTTGAAGTCTTGCAATCCAGCTTCAAAATCTGTCCTGAAGAAAAGAATTGATAATTGAGTACACATTCAGCTTATGTAAAACTACATGTATCAGAAAGAAACCGTACTGCTCCGCATAGTCAGGGCTTTGTTGAATTTTAAGTCGAATATTTCTTTCAATAATGCGCTCGTCATTACATAGAGTTTCCAGAAAAATAATCTGCAGAAGCGAGATTAGGTATATCATAAAAAAATTCAGATGACAAGTATGATGCTAATAATCAGTTACAGTCAAGATAGACTATCACGCTGTCATTGTGGTACCTTACAATTCCCTTCAGCCATTTTCATCAGCATATTCCTTCGTTTCCTATAACTGTTTGTGGCATCAAATATCCCTACCTAAAAATTGAAATAAAATTAATGAAAGTGGCAGAATTAAGCATATCTACTGCAACCCAAACACAGAATAACTTACCTGGCCACCTTCCTCCATCCAGGAGATCATATCCTCCATTGCCAGGGCTGCTACCTAGTAGCATGTGATATATTAAAACTATGTAAAAAGAAGAAAGTTAATATGGTATCAATCATACACTAAACAAAACTGAATTCAGTAGCAACATGATTTACATCACTAATAAGAAGGATGATATGCGTATGAGATCAATTAGACACATTAACTGCATATACTAAAGTCACACTCATCATCTACATGAAGAACAAACTTAAGTGCTGAACCTATATATATCATATCTAACATTACATTTACTGGTTTCTCTTAATTGATTAATGTCATTGTCATTATGCATGGTCTCATCTCTCACTAACGTGAAAGGGGTATTTCATTCCCAAGTCCCCTTACAAAACCTTAACAAACAATTTAATTGATTGTTTAAGGAGTTGAAATATGATAATATACTCATAGCAGCAACCAAACATCAGTAAATAAAAATAACATATATGTGTACTCGGCAGAAAAAGCAACAGAATCATAACAAAATATGGGCAAACAATAATACTTCCAGTGGATATTCACCTCATTACGTGCCTCCATGCCTTCTGGATTGTCAGCTCTGAAAAAGTCAGCACTCTGTACCAGCACATTTGAACCAACAACAAGCATCAAGAAAACATGATAAAGTAATGCTAATGAAAACACCAGGTGAAATGTAAGGCGTATGCAGGCAAGGAAAAAAACAAAGTTTAGAGTATCTCTTATTGTTATTTGTTCTGAATGAAGAATGGCATGGCATCATTAATAAACAGTCAGCTCCTAAATCTCACTTTCATATGAAACCATTCTAATAACCAAGTTCAAAATACATGCATTATATTAAGAATCAAAGTATACCTGGTTAGCTCCATGCTTAAGACGCCGATACTGTGACAAACAAAGGGGGAAATGTAGCATTGAACCAACGTTGATGTTTTTCCATCAAGTATTTGAGAATCATGAAAAATACAAACGCTAAGAGTATAATATAAAAATACCTTCCCAACATTGAAGTGTTTGGTATCATGGCCCAACCACCTAAGATACCTTGTAAGTTTAGCTGCTGTAAAAGTCTTACCACGAGCGGGCAAACCAACCTACAGCACAAGCAAACTTTAATCTAAGTTTCTGACAAAACTCAGGCTACTTACAAAGATACAACAATCTGACTCCAGATTTATAAGAGTTAGCGATGACATTAATAAGAGAGGCCAAAGTAATAAAGTTATTGGCAATCCTAACAAACTACCTAATAAGAAAATTATTTATTTGGTTAACTGCATGCAAACGACGTGCAAGCACGTGTAAGCCGCGTGCAACCAACGTGCAAATGAATTTATGTTATAACATATATTAACGGTCATATATTAACCAAGAAAAAGAAGAAGAATTTTTTTTTAATTTCTTGCATTGGTTGTCGAGGCTTGAACAGTTCACTGAACCGTTTGATGCCCTAAATCTGTAAGAAAATGAGTTCAAGTATTGTTGAGACTTGAGAGTCTACTGTCATCAATTTTGTGAAACATCTACTCTTCTTCTAATTTATACAGAAGGGTATGGTTTGAAAGTTTAGAGGAGATATGTAAAGTTTTTTCAAATGGTTAGTGTATTCTTCTCACATTTTGATATCTCTTGTCAGTCTTATTCCAGCGTTTAAAATGCTAGACGCCCATAATTGCACTATGAAATCCTGCAATTTTTACTGCACCCTGGGGTGCCCCAGTATAGATTTTTCTACACGAATAAAGGCCCATCCCAAGCACTTCAGCTGGGAGCAATCTAGCACCCTGGGTGTGTTGGGACATGCTTGTACGCAATCGAAATCTTCTGTTGTCACCATTAACTCTTCGAATGTGGCTCGACCGTCAAAATTTCATATGCAAAACACATTTTGATTTTCTCTCACATTGGATTCCATGCGATGACACAGTTGAGCGTCGTCGTCGAGTGAGAAAGAAATATCCATCAATTGGGCAGTAGATTACGAAAAATGATGCAAGAGTTATGATATTATTGATCGATACTTGTATGGAGTTGTTTGATCTGTGTAATAAATTACATGGGGAGAGACCTACGAGGTCACCACAAAAACCCTTGTTGCCTTTTACAGACTTCAATGGTATTCCTCCCGAAACTAGATTGACCAAAGAGTTGTAGGACAAGTCAATGATATCAGGTCTAGAGAGTGATAAGGGAATGGTCCCAAAGAAGTTGTGGTCAAGAACAAGCTTTAGGCTCTCCCAAATTCCATATGGTATTTGGCCACTGAACAAGTTATGACTGAGGTTCAAAGGGCAGAGGTTCTGGAGTTTGGCAACCCCAAGTGGAATGTCTCATTCGAATTATTCAGATGAAGGCACAAATATCCCAAACCATAGCAATCCTCAAACTACTAATGTTCCTGGTGAGCACGTTTCTATCTTGTGTCAGTGTTATTATATGAGTTAAGTGACCTAGAGATAGTGAAATTGAGCAGAGCAAGTTGTTGTGACCGAGATCCAAAGTATCGAGGTTCGTCAAATTTTCAATTTCAAGAGAATTGATGTCAATAATTTTGTTTGAAGAAAGAGTCAGATATGTTAGTCTTTTTAGAAAACACAGAGATCTCGGAACTGAGCTAGTAAGATTGTTAGAGTTCAAATAGAGACATTCCAAATGAGTGAAACTTGGTAGAAGAACCTATGCATTTGACGATAAGAACCCATATGCATATTTATGCATTGATAACTAGGAAATCACCTACTAGGAAAGGGAACTATTTCCAAAGTAGTGATCTTGGCGGAAGGTAACAAGATCTCTTAGCAAATTGAGAAGGGACAAAATAACCACATGTAAGTAAGGTGGGAAGAGTTTCCTAATGATAAAAACAAATATAAAAGAGAACAACATTCTTCAAATGGTCTTTGTGGGAATAGGCTTGACATAATTCTTTATGGAACTTATGTACCCTAGCAAAGATATCTATTTGGAAAAGGTTCTAGTTCCTGCCATAGTAAGTACTTAAATCTATTTGGTAACGAACTTCTTATAGCCACATGGCTTGAGATTCTGTCGGAGTTGGTGAAAACGATAAGATAAATCCAATCACCAAAAGTATCAACGAAGTTTGTTTCTTGAATTAATCAAACTCCATGTCTTATAAATATGTTATAGTAAT
>JAYMTS010000515.1:0-10543 GCA_036898005.1 Geranium phaeum
ACAATTACTTTTCTAATTTACTTTTTTTTTGAAATCTATACTACTCCAAAACAAATTTCACTGTAATATATATATATATAAACTATTCACCTCTGATTCATAAACTACTGTCTCTCTCAATCTTTAAATCCTCCTCACGTAATGTAATAGTACTCGAACTTTGGCCGAGACTAAAAAATAAATGTCCTAAACCACCACGTCACGGCAGGTCAGTCCAATTTACCCATAGTTCTTTTCTTCCATATTCTTAAAACTTTCACAACAAGTCCCTCCAAATTTGAGCTATTAAGTCACAACCCCCAAAGAGCCACAAAATAGACCAACTGCAACTCTCCCACTCCAATTCCAATTCCACTTCCCCAAACCCCAATTCCCAAATCCCCCAAATCCATTTCCACAGAGAATTAGGGTTTTTCCAAAAAAGGGTTTTTCCCCAAATCCAAATCCAATTCCATGCCTCTCTGATCACACTCTCAAATCAATGACCAACATCACCAGCATCAACAACAACGATCCTGGGCTTGAGTTCCTGGAGCTGGCTCGTGCCGGGTCGTGGCGCGACATGGCTGTGGAGGAGGAGGAGTTGGAGGTGTCGCCGACGGAGCTGAACACTGTGAACAGCTCCGGCGGGTTCCTGGTGGTGTCCACCGACAAGCTGACGGTGAGGTACACGAGCGTCCACCTCCACGGCCACGACGTCGGGGTGGTTCAGGGGAACCGCCCAGCGCCCGCCAGGAGGCTGCTCTACTACTTCGAGATCGAGGTCAAGGACGCTGGTGCCAAGGGCCAGATCGCTATTGGGTTCACCTCAGATTCGTTCAAGATGAGGAGGCAACCTGGGTAATGATTGATGGATGATCTCATCTGGGTTTGTTTTGTTTTTGCTGTTTTTTTGATTTGTTGAAGTAGGAGCAGTTGGTGATTTGGTTTCTGGGTTTTGTTTGGTGGGTGTGGAAATGAGGGGAAATGATGGGAGGAGCAGAAAGGGTTGGTTTTTGTTTTGTTTTGTTTTAGTTAAGATCACAAACTAGGTCATGTGTAAGAATGAATTGGTTTAATTGAATTAGGTCTTGCTAGTATGGTGTTGTTTGGTTCCCGATAAATTGAGGGGGAAAGGAAGGACAGGAAAGAAAACTTCAAATTTTTATTTAGGGAAACCAACCAATGGAAATGTAGATGAAGTAGAAGGTATATGTTAATGGTAGGAATGAGAAATATATGAGAAAGTGAATTTATTGAACTAGAATTTATTGCAGATTCAGTTTGTGTTCAGCTGGATTTTGTTTGGTGGCTGTGAAAATGAGGGAAAATGGAAGGAGCAGAAAGGGTTGGTTTTTGTTTAGCTTTAATTAAGATTACAAACTATGTCATGTATAAGAAGGGATTGGTTTGATTGAATAGGAAAGGAATCAGAACGTAAGGCCTTTTATTTTGGTAATCGACCACTTCTTATTGGTTGCAATTCATCCTTATGCTGTATAGATATCTGATACCGTTTTCTATAGCTATAATATCTCATGTAAGCCTATTGGAGTTCTAGAGATGCTGAACAAAGAATACTTCTTCAAATAAGTTATGGACAATTCTGTTTTTGTGTTTTTATGCAATGCAAAAAACTGAGATTGAACGCCTTCCTTAACCTGTGCCCTGTGGTATCTTGTCAAGAGTACCCTGTAAATAGCACCCGGATTCTAAAAAATATGGAGAGAAAAATCCAGTCTTGCTTATACCTTAATGTCCTCATGTGGTTTGTTGGAAACTTTTTTTTACTTGGCATTGGCATGCTTACTAACTTTTACCTTATCTTGCAATGCATGTTCATCTAATGTAGCATATCTTAGTCTCTCTTTCTACGTGGTGTTTTCTCCATCTTTTCTTTAAAGTATATTTTCCAATGGTTTTTTTTCTCTTGATGGGGCGAAAATTTGTTTGTGTCCGTATTTATAGATCTCGTGTATAAATTCCCCATGTACTTGGTATGGATTTTTTTATTACTAAATAATAATAATAAGACATGGCAGATGGGAAGCAAACAGTTGCGGATATCATGGGGATGATGGACTGCTTTATCGCGGCCAAGGAAAGGGAGGAGAAACTTTTGGCCCAACATATACAACTGGCGATACCGTTGGTGGTGGTATCAATTACGCTTCTCAGGAATTTTTTTTCACGTAAGAAAATTTTCCACATTGTTTCTGAACCTTTTTTCCAGCTTTGAGTAGTGTGTTCTATGCGTGAATACTATAGTGTCACTCTTTTTCTTTTTTTTCATAATTTTCAGACACTTCATTTTTGTGTTTACTTTGCTTTTTCCAGTAAGAATGGGCTACTAGAAGGAACCGTGGGCAAGAACATGAAGGGCGCTTTATATCCCACCGTCGCTGTTCACAGCCAAAATGAGGAGTATGCTTACCTTAATCTGGATATCCACATTTGATTCCTTTTCTGTTTATCGTTTGTAACACGACAATTGCTGCCTTCAACGTGATTTTAACAGCTACACTTAAATATACAGTATGTTCTGATTTTCCTTTTTTTGACCGGCAGGGTGCATGTCAACTTTGGGCAGAAACCGTTTGCTTTTGATCTCAAGGCAAGATTTTCTCTTTCTTCTCTCCTTATAATTTCAAATGATAAACTCATCCCTCTTTCTCTCTCATCCTATGAATGGAACATTGAGACTAGTTGATTGGTGAAGATTCCTGCAAAAGAATATTTTCTTGTTGAAAATTGACAGTCTTTTGATGTTAATAGAAAGTTGAATATGTATTAATAGCAGAAGAAAAAAATATGATTAGATTCCATTTACATCATGATTGATAATTAAGGGTTGAGGCCGAAGTAGAACCATTACTTAAAAAACAGGTCACTAGCTGTGCAGTGACCAACAGTTATCCTCATTTTATTGTAAAAATATGTAACGAATGGTTATTCTTCTTATACAATAACCAAAAGGGTTAATTAGTTGATTTGGAATGCTAATATTTTCTGAATTCCTTATCTCATCATTCTTAGAAATGTTGAGTTTGTCTTAATTTTGTATCATGCAGGAATTTGAAGCACAAGAAAGAATGAAGCAGCAGATGGAAATTTCGAAGGAGTCCTTGCCGCCAAATGTCAGTTATGAGTAAGTGTTGCGTAGGTTTTAAATCTTTGCTAAGGCATTCTGCATTCCTGCTTAATGCTTACTTCAGCTTAACTCGAGTGCTTTTGGATGAGCTTTTTGTGAGAAACGATACGGTCTCTAAAGAAACATTTTGAGCGTATCCTTTTTCCATTGCCTCACAATTACTTAGAAAATTAGCTTATGAAATAGTGCATTAATACAACAAATTAAATGCTGTGGGTGAAGGCTATAGTTCGACTTGTTATTGTAACCTTTTCTTATTTCGTGTACCCATTCAGATGGGCTGAACAAGTTCAATGCTTGGTTGTTGTTGTGCTGTGTTGGCTCTCAACCTATCAAAAAATGAGCCATAACTCGATCCGCTGTGGTTCTTGTTCATTAGTGCTTATTGCTATCCTGGGGGATCATGCCATCAAAATGCTTATTGATTGTATATAATTTATGCAACTTATTATATTGTCACTAAGTTTGTATTTTGATGATCAGACTTGTTCGCTCGTACTTGCTACACTACGGTTACGAAGATACCCTCAATTCTTTTGATATGGCTAGTAGCAGTACTCTTCCTCCTATTACTGTAGGTAACGGCTTTGATGAGCAGGATATGAATACAAAGTATGCTTTGAGCCAAAGAAAGACTCTGCGTCAGGTATTAGATTGTTCCGCTTCCAGTGCTCTTATACGCTGTAGCTGGCAAATTCTGGAATAGACTCCACTTCTATAAAAAAAAAAAATCTTTTCCCATAGATGTATTACATACTTGCAATATTCAGCCGTGATTTTTGAGTTGGTGTTTACATGAACATGGGTGCAACTATTTTCATTTTGACATTGAGCCCTAATTTTCATTCTAATTATGCAAAAGAATTATGCATTGCTCATTTGCCTTTGAAGCTGATTTGCTTTTATTAGCATTTTGAAGTATTAGCCCATCGGCAGATCTTATGATACTTCTTGGTTTGCTTGTCGCAACACCTTCATATCTCGTAGATGACCTAGAATTCGTGACTACTTAGAAATCTCATGTCATACTGTTAGACTTGGATGAAACTGACAAGTCAATGTGGACCTATGTGGTGATTAGAGCTAAAATATAATATAGTACTTCTAGGTGTATAGAAAAATAATCACTTGCTTGGCACCCTGAAAAGTATAAATCCTCATAATAAGCACACCCACTCAGGATGGTTAATGATCCCATTTTCAAAATTGCTGGTTCTGCCACTGCTATGTACACCTCGAAATTTCTTGTTCCAATTTTAGGGCTCTTTCTGCTCATCAATCTTTAGATTGCTTCCAGCATTTCACAATGCCGTGGATACTTTTGTGTTTTAGCTATTCTATGTTTGTTTTACTATTGCTTTTGGTTTTTGCTTAACTATTTTCTTGTCAAACAAAGCTAATCAGGAATGGGGAGATTGATACTGCATTTGCTAAACTTCATGGGTGGTATCCCCAGATTGTTCAGGTAAAGTTCTGGTTTTGGCTTGGCCTCTATAGTGGCCTTCTTTTTCCTCAACACGTGACTGTTAGCTAGAAGATTTACTCACCAACATGTTTAAGCATTATCGGTCTATAACTATTCCTAATAGCAACGGGCATTTCTAACTTCAGTTTGTGCTAGAACGTGTAATTTAATCAAACGATGTGTACACGAGTTCTCTACTTTCTAGTCCTCTGAAGGTTCTACCATGCCACATTCTTTATTGTCCAGTGCATTTTTTGTAAAGATTTTTAGGTTGTGTGTATATATATATATTTGTCGCCGTGAATGGAAGTTCTAATTACTTCGGTTCTTGTTCTTGATTTAGTTGACTGTATTATAAGATATATTTATGTTACTACTAGTATTCAGAAATGGATTTCGTTATGGGTTGCTATATTTCCCTTTTGTTTCATTTGACTTTATTTATATTACACCTATCATTCAGAAATGAATAACATTGTGGTTTGCAAATAGTTCCTTTTTGTTATATATACTATCTGGCATAATCGACTATGTTTCTTGCGCCCGATGCTGTATTTTTTGGAGGTGAGACTCTAACTTCGATTTCTGCAGGACGACAAATCAGAAACTTGCTTTCTCTTGCACTGTCAAAAATTTATTGAACTCGTTCGGGTAATTCCTTCTAGCTATTTCCTTAATCAGGTTTGTGCATGCACATGCACGTCCTTATGTGACAGAATGTCAAAATTTTACCCGAACAAACAATTCATGCAAAATCTTAGTGAGCATTTACTCAACTTCTTGTGCCTGTATGAACTCTTATAGGTTGGAGCACTCGAGGATGCTGTAAAATATGGAAGACTTGAGTTGGCAAAGTATTTCATATTGCCCGGGTTTGAAGATCTGGTTCAGGTATTAAAAATATCCATTTCACTCAAAAATACTTCCTAATATAATTTTTTGTTCACAATTAGTACCCAAAGCATACATTTTGTCCAGGATTGATACCCAAGTAACGGTTTGATTCGGGTTTGGACAAGTTTCATCAGTGTTGTTGACGGGTGGAATTAATGCAGATATTTTATTCGTGTTTGGTACACAAAATATACAATTTTTATTCAGGTTTGGTACCCAAATTATATTTTCAAATTAAATCTTGTAACCGGCACATTGGCAAAAATTAGTAAGGGCCAAACTTGAATAAAATGAATATTCTGGGTACCAATTCCGAATGAAAAACTGTGAGTATTATCTGTCTTAACTACTGAAAACTGAATCTAAATGGTTATCAAAATTCTCCTTTTCAGGACTGCGTCGCATTACTAGCATATGAAGACCCCCTCGAGTCCCCTGTCGGATATCTCCTCAAAGACTCGCAGCGTGAAGTTGTGGCAGACACGGTTAACGCCATGATCTTGTCAACAAACCCGAACATGAAGGACTGGAATGGGTCCTCCCATTCTCGCCTCGAGAGACTACTGAGGCAGGTAACCGCCTGCTGCTTGGAAAGACGGGCCCTGAACGGTGATCAAGGCGAGGCTTTCAATTTGTGCAGATTTCTCAAAAGCGGCAAGTAAAGGAGAAGCGTTATGTCCAAGTTCTTTTTGTTGTTGACCCATTGTCCATATGCATTATCAGATGCGTAGAGCCCCGAAAAGTTTCCGGTTCGCAAAGGACAATAATGCAAGAGAGATCTGGTGGTTTTTTTTTTTCTATTTCAGTGTAAGTTTGTAACTTCGTAATGATATATATAAATGTCTGAAACTTTTGAACTGGTGAACTATAAATTGCAGTTTGGTGAATGTTTGATTTCTAGTAAAGTTAAGTGTTACATTTTTTTCTTATAGTAAAATGAAAATGAAAGACCATACATAAATTGCTTCTTGGTGTTGATTTATAGTCACTTTCTTTCATTAATTGTTATTCTTAGAAGGTAATTTGTTGTCACTTCTTTCATTCATTTATTGTCCCTTATAAGGTCATTTCCGTTTGATTAGCGCCTGACATTTTTTACAATATTGACTCATGTTCAAACTCGACTCACCTGAAATTTGAAGTTGAGTAAATACCCAATTCTCAAGAATAAAGAGAAAGCGAATGGATTCATTTGATCATGAAGATGTTAGAATATAATATAACATGACAAATGCTTAATCTACACAACTGCACTAATACAGAAAAAATTACTACTTAACTCTACAAAATAGAATTATGTACAAATGTTGTCCATCATCAACTACAACACATGCTATGGGACTTTTACCTCTTCACAGGTCACACCATCAAATGTGATGATTCAAGAACCCATCTTCTTCTGTACATTCGAAATGATCAAACAACCTGCTACCCCCAAATTCAGGACCTTAATGGGCTCAATGTACACATGTTGTAAAAAGGAAAATGGCATAACCTGACTTCGAAAGGCGAGGGGAAGTGTAGTGATCAAGGTCACTTCCCTTTGAGGAGTTTCCACATATTTTTCATTTTCTTCCGTCTACAGCCCACCATTTTGCGCTCTTTCCATGTCCGGTACTTTTGTCTGACCTGGAACCACCCGTAATAATCCTTCTCCTCCTTACACTCGACAAAATCTGCTAAATCGTCAAAGTCAAGTGACCTACAGGTGCTGTCCATTACGCATTTGAGAAAACGCTCTCCGTTGCAGGCTCTTTCAGTTTGCTCGTTCTTGTCCATGTCCTTGGTGTCTCGATGGCGACTACTGAGAGAATCAGTGCAAAAGTAAAACTATGAGCGATCGTTTGCTGAAACAGGAAACTATTTCAGTTTCCTTGAAAATCTCAAAAACTGGAAAAGTACATCGAATAGTTGAACGAAAGTTAAGTGTTGGGGCATTTCAGCTCCACCTAACGGTATATGTAGAAATGCGGACTTCTGTGTATCAGTGTTCTAAAAATTGACCTAGGCGGGGATGCTTAGAACACTGACCCGATTTTATTTAATAGGAGGGTTTAAGTCGGCTAGGGTGATCTAGGCGTGTCAAGGATTTAGACAAACAAAATCAGTTATTGATAAATAAAAAAATTAACAAAACAATCTATACTAGTATGTACTTATATTGATACTCTTATTAATTTTAAAGATATGAATGCATAAATTTAACAGATCCATTATCATGAAATGCTATTACAGTATCTCAGTAGAAACTTTAGCAAAGAAAACAAGTATCAAATTACTAAAACAAAATCCATGCACGATAGGCATTTTAGAGTCGACGAAAGAAAAAGGTAAGAATGTGATGCCTCTGGCGAGTTAAATACAAGAAAATAGCGTACCTTTGCTGCCTCTGAATCCTTAGAAAGTTAGATACGACTTTTAGAGTAGCTTTGCTATTTGACCGGGCCTGCTATTTACAACAACAATTTAGAAGGGTAGAATATAGACAGCATAAACTCTAAAAAAAGACGGAAAGACTGATTATTTCACACACAAAATGCAGTATTTTGCAGTTTTAAGATGTTTCCTGAACTTTTTGTTGTATATAATTCAAAAATCATGCAAAAAAACTCATATGGATAAGAATGAAGGAAATAAAATTTGGATCACTTTTAGGAAATTGTGATACATATGCTTTAAATATCATTGCTTTTTGGATCGCTTAGCATCAATAGAAACAAAATAGGCTTAATGGCAAAAACCAAAAAATCGATTTTCACAAAAAGCGTCAATATTACAATCTTAGTGTAGTTGCAATAAAAAAAACTTACCTCGTGAACACAAGCAGGAGATACATTACGCAAAGAGGATTCCGATTCACAGCGAAGCAGCTGCGTCAGCACGGCTAAATCATCCTCTACAAGACTTAATAGATTCAATAGAGTCATGATCAAGAATATGCAGTTCTTTACTAGGAAATCAAGACCACGGACAAGACTTAGCGATAGCAGTCCTGAAAAATGTACAAGAATCCACTCGAATTCCTCATGTTTCAGACGTTGACCTTTCATCAAATCACGTAAGAACTTCTGAATCGGGAGACAGGCTTTGAAATCTCGGAAACAGGCAATAATTTCCATTATGAAATCATATCCCTTACGTAAAGAATCTTTCAAGGCTTGTGGACCACCCGTGCTTCTACTGCACCTCAGGCACAAAACCGCTTGTAACAACGAACCACTCATTAACTTCAGTATAGCAGCAACGAGACAAGTTTCTTGGGGGCTTATATCCAGTTTCCCGCAAACTTCAATGTTATCAGCATCATCATCATCAGACGCCCTGCGTAGTATACAAGCCACAATCGACAAAATCTTATCTTTGCATAATTCATCAAGAACATGTTGATTTTCCTCCATGTATGCAGTAGATGTTGCCACCAATTCAGACTTTGATGTAACGAACTTTCTGCATAAACCCGAATCGAATAGGTCATATAATTTTGTAACAGTGCAATGAATCTTATCGCTCGTGTCTTCTTTAACATAACATTCAAAGGGCGGATGAGAACTTCGGGAAAACTTAGACGACTTAGCATCGGACAGAGGGTCGCCAATACGCAAACCAGGCATGTGTCTGGAGTACAAATTGACGGACTTTTCAAATGCGGTTAGATACAATCCCATGAGACTAGGATCCGGTCTCAGAGTCTCGGAAGACATACCGCTGTTAATGGATTCCGAAACCAATAAAATCAGATTTGCTTGGAACATTTTTGGTAACGAAAGAACGATGGGGTGTAGAAGCAATGATAGGGCTGCTGACAGGCTCAACTCCGAGACTCTGCCATTCTTCCAGAACAATTGCTTAAGGAAATTCTCAAATGCTTGCTCATCTGGAACGGAAAGAATAAAATGACAACACATCACCTCCAGTACACTTCCAATATCACTAGGACCGTAGTGGCATGCAAAGAGCATCTCGCTCGAAAAAGAAATAGAATCGGCAAGCAGTAGATATTTTCTTAGTGACGTATGAGTCAGAAGTTCATCCGCGAAAACCTGAAGATAGCATACCAACATCAAACTTTGCACGACTTTTTTCAAACTCAAAAGAGACAGGGGAAGAAACCTATAGACTAGGGATAGATATCATAGCTTTGAAGAGAATAATCAGTACAAATCAACCATTTTTGTTTTGCTGCCAAGCTGTATTGTTCATCCTATCGAAGAGAAGCACTTGAAATTCAGTCCACAACCGAAGTTCAACTATCAGTCCATGCAAGCGCTGCATGTGGCAGCACACTTGTGTTTCTATATTGTCCAGGTGAAGCTAGCTTTTGAAAAATGTTAGGATTTCATATCTATATCAAGATTACTGGTAATTCCCGAAGATAGTAAATTTGACTCGCACAAAAAAAATGTGAGGAAGGGGGCATGAATGATAAAGCTCATGTTGAAAATTTGGCATCCAAACGATCATAGAAAATTACATTTGAGGGCACAAATAACTACTTCACAATATACGAAAAATTGTTTCAATAAGTCTCAAAATTTTACCTCAAGAAGAGAGCATAGATAGAGAGAAGCCGGCTCCTTTTTTAAGCTGATGGAATTCATCTTTTTTCCTTCATTCACACACAAGGAGAAAATTTTGCT
The DNA here is from genome assembly GCA_036898005.1 of Geranium phaeum. Lineage (NCBI taxonomy): Eukaryota > Viridiplantae > Streptophyta > Magnoliopsida > Geraniales > Geraniaceae > Geranium > Geranium phaeum. The sequence goes on from JAYMTS010000515.1 coordinate 10,127, forward strand.
GAGTGCAGAAAGAAGAAATCGGCAATTTTTCATCAGGACAGTTTGGTCAGAAGACAAGGTCAAGATAACCATGCAACACCTTAAAAGCAGTGACAAATCTTCCAAGTCGGCCGACATATCAAAACCCACAGAATCCCCAAGTAAAGCAGAGAAATAACATTCAAACTTTTTATCAAGTTCCACAAACAATATATCAGTGATCAAACGCAGATCCGCATGTATCACTTTAAACCCCTCTCGACCGAACTCCATATCCAAACCGTTTACAGAGTCTTCCTTTTCAGAGAAACACATTGGCGTCTTTATAGATAAATAGCTCAATAGAGGATACAGACTTGTCATTTGTGGCAGCTTCAGTCCCTGAATGTAAAGAAAGATAAATTCTATTTTCATAGCTGAAAAAACGTAAAAATACCA
>JAYMTS010000516.1:0-10540 GCA_036898005.1 Geranium phaeum
GGAAATAGGTGTTGGGCACTAACGGTGACAATTTTGCAATTTTAAAGTACTTGGAAGTGAAATTGTTTTTAAGAGTAGAGTAATTAAGTGAAAATGTGTCAAATTTATGAGTAGTTAGCTGACATTGTCCAAAAACTAAATAAATTACATAACCTACTAAAAATAAATATTATATAATAATGAACATCATATTTATTAAAAATAACACATAAAATAAAAATATTAATTCGTTGAATTTACTCCCGCATACATACATGTGCGGACACACATACGAGACGACACGAGTGAGATGAGTGAGATGAGATGAGATGAGATGAGATGAGATGAGATGAGATTGTGTCATTTACTGAAGTCATGACGCTTTCTCAGTTTGGCTCACCAATTCACTTTCCTGTAATATCTGAGTCCCACATCTGCAACTAGCTTTCCTTTCCTTCTCCTCGAAGTAGTAGCTTTAACCAACCAAATTCTGTATCTATCTATTTATCTATCTCCTTTGGTTATAGTTATAGTTATAGTTATAGTTTAGGGTTTTGATTAAGGTTGGAATGTCGACGAGTAGAGGGGATCAGCCTCGGCGTATCACGCGGACCCAGACCGCCGGGAACCTCGGGGAGTCTGTTTTTGACAGTGAGATCGTTCCGTCCTCGCTTGTGGAGATTGCGCCCATTCTTCGTGTTGCTAATGAAGTCGAATCAAGCAATCCCAGGGTGGCTTATCTCTGTATGTTTCTTTCTTTCTCTTACTTAGCACTCCACTCCACTCCAGTGGGTGGGATTGATTCATTCTTTATTCATTACAGGTCGCTTTTACGCCTTTGAGAAGGCTCACAAGTTGGATCCCACTTCCAGTGGACGTGGTGTTCGTCAATTCAAAACTGCTCTACTTCAACGTCTAGAAAGGGTATCCACTGTCCTGTCCTGTCTTTCTTATTAATTCTTGTTTATCATTTTACATGTTTGTAATTCATTTCTATTTCTTCAGGAGAATGACCCCACTTTAATTGGAAGGGTTAAAAAAAGTGATGCTCGTGAAATGCAGAGTTTTTATCAGCATTACTACAAAAAATATATCCAAGCCTTAACAAATGCCGCTGATAAAGCTGACCGGTGACTTCTTATGCATCTAAACTATCAATCCCTTCATTTAATTCCAATATGTCTTTTAGTTGACATCATTCTACTTTTGCATCCAGTGCCCAGCTAACCAAGGCGTATCAAACTGCTAATGTATTGTTTGAAGTTTTGAGGGCTGTTAATGTGACGCAGTCTATGGAAGTTGACCGTGAGGTGCTATTCTTTTGCCTCATGATTTTTGTCTGGCATCATCTAATGTTTGTGTGAGGAGTAGTTTTTGCTTTATAATTGTTTAGCGAAATCATATCAAGGGTGTAGGTTTTATCGTGCCGAATATAGGTTTGTGTTTCCTATGCTAAAAGGTCAATTGTGTTCGTATGTTTGGCTTTTGCCTTGTAGTGTATTTCTATTTTTCTCACTTTGTACAATATGGAAATTTATTTGTACTATTTGATTGACATTACTGTAAATAACAATTTTACAGATTTTAGAAGCTCAACACAAAGTTGAAGAGAAGACTGAGATTTATGTACCATATAATATCCTTCCTCTTGATCCAGATAGTGCAAATCAGGCAATCATGAGATATCCCGAGGTTAGATTCCATCTCCTGTATGTGCATGGTCATTTTAATATCAACTTTTGATGGGATTATTGAAGTGCTTATCTTCCTTTTTCATCTTGTATGCAGATACAAGCTGCTGTTGTTGCCCTTCGTAATACCAGAGGCCTTCCATGGCCCAAGGACTTCAAAAGGAAAAAAGACGAGGACATTTTGGATTGGCTTCAAGCAATGTTCGGGTTTCAGGTGAAACTACTAAAACTCCTATTGTTTTTTGTGTGGATGTATATTGGTTTTATGTGGCCTAGCTGTGGGATGATTGTATTTTGAATTTATTTGTTGATGAATTTGCAGAAAGATAATGTAGCAAATCAAAGGGAGCACCTGATATTGTTGCTTGCGAATGTGCACATACGTCAGTTTCCAAAGCCCGATCAGCAGCCCAAGGTCTGCTTTTTAAAAAGTAGCATGGTTGCCCATTTGTTTCATCCTATATGATTGTACTTACGGAGAACAACTATTATTTGATAATTTATAATTTTGTGTGACAATCAACTTAATCTATTCCACATCTATCTATCTCATCTTACCTTCCCCAATAGAAATCGAGAATCATTACCTCTGATCATTGTTTTGTATTGTTTTCACATCTACACCACACCATTAGTGTGGACGTTTTAGTGTGTTACAAATGTCAATTGCTCGCCCATGGTTTATGGTACATTTTGGGAGTGTTACACTCACTCCAACCCAAAAGCTAAAGCTACAAGTGGAGGGCCCAAAAGCTCGAGTTTGACAGAGCTTTGTCCCAAATTTGTCGAGCTGACTGGGTCTGACCGAGTTTGCCCTAGTTTCATAACACTACTAAATCCACGTTATTTCAATGTTGGGACATTTCAACAGCCCCCTCATGCACGCCAGCCAATTCAAAAGTCCTTGCACGTGGACAAAGAATATACTAATGGGGAACAAATAACAATCAGAAAGAGGCCTGTCCTAATAACAAACAAACTATGATACCATGTTAAACTTACTCCAATCCAAAAACCTGAGCTATATCAGGTGTATGGCCAAACTGGTATATCAAGTGAACACTAAATCCACACTTTCAATGTAGTACACTTCAACAAGGAGCATGTGAAAAAAAAGGAATCATGTAGCAATGCACTTCCACAATTTTCTAAAATTGAGTTAGAAGCCTTATTAAGAAATATGTACTGTCCATATTTTTTAATAATGCTTCGTTTTGTACTGGAAAATAACTTATACACTTGTTGACTTTCAGATTTCTGGTTTTAACTTTTCTGTACTCCATGTATGGATGCTTAAAAACTGTCATTTATGCTACAAGCGTCCATAAAGACATGTAGGGTTTAAGGTCCCAGTGCTTTTTATGCATGGAACTTGTTTCAAAAATCTTGTGGATTTTTTTATTTTTTATCTTGTTTAGCTTTTCTCCCTCTTTAATAGTTGCTGCTGCTTCTTTGTTTGGGTAGTACATGTTCTACTAAATATGCATATTATCTAATTCAAATGAATGTTTTATGAAATATGCAATTGTTGGAAAAGTGAAATGCATTTTCTTCAAATAAAAAAAAAAGAATTTACCGACGAGTGGCTTATTGTTAATTGTTTGCGTCAGATAAATTCTATTGTAGAACAAATAAATTATTGTATGCTGTTCTTTTAGTTTCCCAAATCGCGAGTAGGTGATTACTCTAATAATTAATTTCTATATTTCTTCTCTAGTTGGATGAACGTGCATTAACAGATGTGATGAAGAAACTTTTTAAGAATTACAAGAAATGGTGCAAATACTTGGATCGGAAAAGTAGTCTTTGGTAAGACCCTTTCACACTGGCGTTACTTATTTTTATTTTTGAAATAAACGTTATTCAAATTGTCATTGTCCTTATAAGTGTCGCATTTATTAAACCATTTCCAATTAATATATCCATTTTGCTAAGTTACAGACAGGTTTGGTATTTTAGCGAGTATACTTGTAAAATATGTAGTGAGAGTTTGAAGGTGTTTGACATTAGTGTCTGTCTAGATTTGGATATGGTATTGGTGATGGGAAAATTGTTGTGAATTGTCTGACATCAATAATGTTCTAATATTCGGGAGAACTCGATAGAAATGAACTACCGAGAAGGAGAAGGGGAAATCGGGCCAAAAACTCAGTCAAACCCGAGTCAACTTGGTCGATTTTCTTACTATAATTTTTTTTATATATAAAATTGAGCCAGTTTTCTTAATTTATTATGTTTTAACATTGATTATTTTTTATTTCACATTACATTACAAATGGACCATTTTTGGAACAATAGCATAACCTATTACTTGTGGTCCTCTATGTGTATGTTGGTAGATCAAATTTTGAGACATCTGTAACAAGTCACTTTACTATGGAGCTCTGTTATATATTGATTTTTATAAATTCATCGTTCAAGGATCTCATCTAGCTATAGATATGGGAGACTCTTGATGTTGAATACTTAGTGGGAAGAGATAATTTTCTTACATAGTGGCAATATGATTATTATATATATACACGCGCACACACACACACACACCTTTTTTGGTCACCTCGCCCAATCCCGAGTTTTAGAACCTCGGACATCAAGTAGATACATTCTCCCTGGTTATATATTTTTCATTTTGGATCTAGTTCATAGAAAATTTAGCTTTCACATTTACACTTCATGCCATTTATTGTCAAGTAGTATTTTATAATCCATCGTTCTAATTGTTCTTGTGGTTTATATGGTATAGGTTACCAACCATACAACAAGAAGTTCAACAACGTAAACTATTATATATGGGCCTATACCTTCTAATATGGGGGGAAGCTGCAAACTTGAGATTCATGCCAGAATGCCTTTGCTATATATACCATCATGTATGCATTCTAATGTTAAGACCGTTTTTTAACCCCCAACTCCATAATTTGTTTGGTTTCAATTCCTTTGTGTCGCATTACTGCCATTCTTAGCTATTATATGACTTTAATGCTCCATTTATTTCTTCAGATGGCATTTGAACTCTATGGTATGCTAGCTGGGAATGTCAGTCCCATGACTGGAGAAAATGTGAAGCCTGCCTATGGAGGTGAAGAGGAAGCTTTCTTGACTAAAGTCGTTTCTCCAATTTATGATGTGATTGCCAAGGTGTTGTATGCATTGCTTTTAAGAGTGTACTATATTCAAGGTTGTTTTGTTGGGATACTGTGACTATATCATTACTAACAGGAATCTGAGAGAAGCCAAGGTGGGAGGTCAAAGCATTCCCAATGGAGGAACTATGATGATTTAAATGAATATTTCTGGTATTAGGCATATATTTCTCAATTATTCAGGGTTTATATGCTGCGGTGATTTACATCCGTTCATGCAAATACAGGTCACCTGATTGTTTTCGGTTGGGGTGGCCAATGCGCGCGGATGCGGATTTCTTTTGTATGTCCAGTCAACCACTGCCTATTGACAAAAGTGCGGTAAGCGACTGTTCATTGATTAATTTTCTGATCTGGAGGTTGGTCAATCTGTACCTTCTACTACATGTAGGGTCCATTAGATGATGTAAAACAGTCAGTTTCTAATAAAAATGTATGCTTGGTGGCAATTGTTTATTTATTTTGGTTACTCAGTATCTTTTTTTTTTCAATTGACTTGTTTTTCAATACACTGTAGTCTGTGCAAATACTATTTTCAAGCTTGATATTTTTGGCTTCTGATTTTGGAACCAGACCTCAAGTGTCAACTAATATAACAATGATCTTTGATATATTATCCCTGACTTGCCACATATACCTAAATCCAATATTGTTAATGCTAATTTAGCTATTTTCTTTTGAAACTCGTTATTCTTATTGGGTTTACTTGCATATTCAGGATAACAAGCCACCTGGTGGAGACCGATGGGTGGGGAAAGTGAACTTCGTTGAGATACGCTCATTTTGGCATATATTCAGGAGCTTTGATCGAATGTGGAGTTTCTTTATTCTCTCATTACAGGTATCTTTTCTTCTACGTGCAGTTTAATTGCTCATTTCTTATGTAAATGGCTTTATGGCAATGCTAAAATTTTCTCATTTTTGCAAGGCTATGATCATCATTTCATGGAATGGCTCGGGTGAACTGAGTTCAATATTTGATGGTGATCAGTTCAAGAAAGTACTAAGTATCTTCATCACTGCTGCAGTACTGAAGCTTGGGCAAGGTAGTGTAGATATTTAATCCTGTCGATATTGGGAATATTTTGGCCCCTTTACTATACCTGGATGTTTGTTCGCGTGTTTGCTATTTGATTATCTGTGATCTTGTCTTCCCCGTTTGAAAGCATTATGTTGGAGGTGAAGTGTTGGTTTGGGATTGTTTAAGATTCTGATTAGGTTACAAAATAAGTTTTCTTATATCTTATGGATATATTAGTAGATAAGTTTCTTACTGAACTTTGCACGGATATATTTAGAATCAACACAAAAGCATATTTCCTTCCAGTTTTATATCACTGGAAAATTCATTTACACGGTTATATAATGTAAAAAGTATTTCATGCCTTAGGTACATGCTATACTTTTCTTTTGTAGGGTTACCAAAAGTTGATCTTTATTCTGAACGTGATGTTCACTTTAGAATTTTCTTATTGATTTTGAGGTATATTTTGTTATCAAGTTAATGGTAATTTGATCTTCCCAAAATGTCTGCAGCTTCCCTTGATGTAGTCCTTAGTTGGAAAGCACGCAGGAGTATGTCACTTCATGTTAAGTTAAGATATATCTTGAAGGTTCTTACAGCTGCTGCTTGGGTGATAGTTCTACCAGTCACTTATGCTTATTCATGGGATCAAGGTTCTGGGCTTGCTCAAACCATCAAAAGTTGGTTTGGTAATACTTCAACTTCAGGTTCATCTTCCTTGTTTATTTTGGCTGTTGCTGTCTATTTGTCACCAAATATGTTGGCTGGAGTCCTGTTCCTTTTCCCCTTCATCCGTCGATTCCTTGAGAGGTCACACTACAGGATTGTGATGCTTATGATGTGGTGGTCACAGGTTTGTAAAATGTTTCTCGCAAGGTCACTCAGTTTTTCTTTTTTCTTTTACATATATTTATTTGTATTTTTCCTGATAATAAACTAAGCTAAAGAAAGAGGCAAATATTTATAAGTTTACAATTCATTTGTACTCATTATTTTATGTTTGCAGCCACGGCTTTATGTGGGACGGGGGATGCATGAGAGCGCATTATCTCTTTTTTCGTAAGAATCTAATATTCATGGATCTTATAATCTCTGATTTTTGTGAATTATGTTGTTAATGTCTTTTATACATCATATTTGAATTTTGCAGCTACACAATGTTTTGGGTTCTTCTTATCATCACAAAGTTGGCATTCAGTTACTACATAGAGGTATGTAAATTTCATTCATTTTGCAAAACTTTATTGTGTCTGCTGGGGTTTTTATAAAAGTATGACTAGGTAAAAGATTTAATGAGTCTAGGTTGATGCAAGGACAAATATTTATGATGCCAATTTAATGTTCATTAATATTTTCCATGTTAACAATTATAGTTGTTGCTGTGCACTAAATTTCATGGTGTCATCTCCTTAACCTTTTATTTGGTATGTACTTACCTTGTTGTATTGGTGCAGATTAAACCTCTTGTCACTCCAACTAAAGCCATCATGAGTGTTCACATAGTTGATTTTAAGTGGCATGAATTTTTTCCTCATGGTAATTGTAAAGGCTAAGATAAGTTTTGTAGTACTATATTTGTCAAGAAACAATTTACTAGTTGCCCTTTTTCTTTTGCAGCAAAGAACAATATTGGTGTTGTGATTGCACTATGGGCTCCCATCATTCTTGTATGAGTTATGCTATTTTTTGTTGTTCGGTTAATATTTTCCTGTTTGGGCACTGAAATTTCTCTAATGCAATAATGTTCTTAGGTTTATTTCATGGATACACAAATTTGGTATGCCATATTCTCCACTTTGTTTGGAGGTATTTATGGTGCATTCCGTCGACTTGGTGAGGTTGGTGGACTTCTGTAAACTATCTTAATATTTGCATGTGCTTTGAGAAGATTTATTTTGGGTGACTACTAATGTTATTTTGAAAATTATGTAAAAAGTGATAGTTTTTTTACAGGAAAAAGTGATAAATTTTAATGAAGTTAATTCACTAAGAGTCAAATAATGGCTGTCAATAATAATTCACTTTTATATAGTGAAAGAGTGCTTGTGTTGTGAAGCTAAATCAAACACAAACATGCTTGTATCAATTTGTAAAATAGATTTGCATGCTCACTCATTACGCTAAAGCCAGGTTATGAACTTTAGGTATGTTAATTACCCCCTCGATGTTTTTTTTCTATCACTATATGCAGAACGATCATTTATAACCTTCCATTTCTAATTAAATGATATTGCACAAAAATAAAATATCTATTTTTCTGCATCAGGAAATCATTTATTTCAATTGGCTTAGTCTTTTATTTATTCTCATTTGCTTATATATGAACATGGCTTTAATGAATTATTCATGGTTTGGGTTATGTCTCAGTCTGGTGACATCGCATAACTTAGTGATCTTATCTTCTTTATGTTTGAACTGATTCTAGATTCGAACATTGGGCATGCTGAGATCTCGTTTTCAATCGCTGCCTGCTGCCTTCAATGCCTGCTTAATTCCCGAGGAGAAAAGTGAGTCAAAGAAAAAAGGGCTGAGAGCCACCTTTTCTCGCAAGTTTGTTGAGGTGAACTTTTCTTTATGTTGTTATAAATAAAACCAATTATAAAATTCAAAAGTTAGAATATGATGAGTCCATACCCTGAAATCTTTTTTGTGTTGCCATTATTATAGATCCCCTCCAACAAAGAGAAAGAGGCAGCAAGATTCGCTCAACTTTGGAATAAAATAATAAGTAGCTTCAGAGAGGAAGATCTTATAAGTTATAGGTGATCATGAAGTGATGCTCTGAGAATTTTTCCTGTATGTTGATGTCATCACACGGGTTTTATTTCTCTTGTTAGCATTCTAAGCCTCTTCCAATTTTCAGGGAAATGGACCTGCTGCTGGTTCCATATTGGGCTGACCGTGACTTGGAGCTTATACAGTGGCCTCCATTTTTACTTGCTAGCAAGGTATCTTTTCATGAAACATATATATTTATCCGTCCATAAAGATAATACAACCTTCGTGTCATTAAATGGATTATTATCTGTTTGTAGATACCAATAGCACTAGACATGGCTAAGGACAGCAATGGTAAGGATAAAGAGCTAAAAAAGAGAATTGACTCTGACAACTACATGTCTTGTGCTGTACGTGAATGCTACGCTTCATTTAGGAACATCATTAAGTTCTTGGTTCAAGGAGAGCGTGAGAAAGGGTAACCCCTGTTTCGAGTACCAACCAATTGGGAAGTAGAATGGAAATGGTCTTATCGTTTTCACATGTCCAACTTTTGTAAGGGTTGGCTTGTGGTATTTTACTGTTTTCTAACATTCTTCATGGTCCGCTGGGTTTCTGTAGGGTTATAGAGTTAATATTTAATGAGGTTGACAAACATATAGAGGAAGGTGATCTGATAAAAGAATTCAAGATGAGCGCTCTTCCTAGCCTCTATAATCAGTTTGTTAGACTTATCACATATTTGGTAATGAAATTTAGTATCTTAGTACAATTACATGTTCTCCACTGATTTTATAAGCCCTAACTGAATCAGTTTACTATTTGCAGATGGATAACAAACAGGAAGATAGGGATCAAGTTGTTATTCTTTTCCAGGACATGTTAGAGGTTGTAACAAGAGACATAATGATGGAGGATCAAACATCCAAGTATGGCATCTTCATGAGTTTACTCTTCAAATTGATTTGTTTCCTCCTGACCTCAAACAATACTTATGGCGTTGCCTTTTATAGTTTGGTAGATTCTATTCATGGGGGATCTGGTCATGAAGGCATGACCCCCCTTGATCAGCAATATCAATTATTTGCATCCTCTGGAGCTATCAAATTTCCAATACTTCCCGTGACAGAAGCATGGAAAGAAAAGGTTTTTTTGAGTGTTATAGTGTTTGATACTGAAAATTTAATTGATGCACTCATCATCTTTTCCCCTTCTTTAATATGCCAGATTAAACGGCTTTATCTATTGCTTACTACAAAGGAATCTGCTATGGATGTGCCGTCCAACTTAGAAGCTAGAAGACGCATATCCTTCTTCTCAAATTCGTTGTTTATGGAAATGCCTACAGCACCCAAAGTTCGCAACATGCTTTCTTTCTCGTAAGCCTTTTTTAACTTTCTGGCTACCTACTGGAGCAGAGATAATGCAGGAGTGCATTGCATGATTTGAGGGTTACAACAATCCACTATCCTATGTTTGAGAGTATTGACCATTCCATGGATGGACACTGTTACGATGTATTCAATTCACTATTGATTGTCTTTTAGGCTACAGTTGAATATTGTTTTAGGCATTTAACCTTTTATATGATTTATGCTGACTTAAAGCTTGGGTGGTGGTAGTAATAGATGTCCCATTTGGACCAGCTTGGTAAGTTTAATGTAAACTGAAGATTCAGTGGTATGGTAAATATTGAAATGTTGCTTAGTTATAAGAGTTACTATTTCTTACTTATGTTCATTGCTGATATAAGAGTTATTCCCGCAGCGTTTTAACTCCGTATTACACAGAAGAAGTACTCTTCTCCTTGCTTGATTTGGAAACACAGAATGAAGATGGTGTTTCCATCCTCTTTTACTTGCAAAAGATTTTTCCAGGTTTTTTTTTCTTCACTGTATAAGTTGATTTTAACTTGTGGTATTGTCTTGCACCAGTAAATAGGTAATAAATATGCAAATAATAATTTACAGATGAATGGACTAACT
>JAYMTS010000517.1:0-10528 GCA_036898005.1 Geranium phaeum
TGCATAACAAATCTGACATGAATGTCGTTTATTCTAAGTTCTCTGCCATGATTCAAACTCAGTTTTCAAAAGCATTGTCAGTTATTACGGAGCACGAGAAAATGGAAGTCCATTATTTGGGAGTCGATAGCTCTTCCAAGACACTTGTTGATGCATTACCCTATTCTTTGGTAAGACACTTTTGTTGGTAGTTGTCTATTCTCCCTCCAGTATGTACATTTCTTTCCTATGTATCCTCCTATATAGCGACTTTTGTGGCTCGTCTATTTTTTGATAGCACTGTGAAACTTCATGCCTTGCTGGAGTCGATTGTAAGTGATCGTGATGTCAATTGTAGCATCAAATTTTGGACGGGATTGTTTAAATTAAGTGTGATGTAACTCGACTTTATCTCCTCATATCACTCGAAAGCAATGGACAATCAGGAGTAGTGAATCACATGATTCAAATGTATCTCCACTACTTTGCTTGCGTTCATCCCGCAAGTTGGTATTTTGACTTTCTTAAGAGGAGTATTCTTACAAAACGGGTTATTACCCTCCCTCAAGATGTCCCCATTTGGAGGTGTCCATGGGTGGTCACGTCCTCGCTACTGTCCTAGCGTAGCTCGAGTGGATGCCATACGTGGATCAAGAGTTACGTGAGAGGGACTTGGTGTTGTCTGATTTACGCCAACAGTTGTTACGAGCTCAATAAGTCATGAAGGATAACAAAGGACACTGTGAGGCACAATTCAAAGTTGGTGATGTGGTTCTCCTTAAATTGTAGCATTTTCGTCAATTGAGCATTGTGTCCAAATGCAACAAGGAATTTTCTCCGAGGTTTTATGAAACGTTTCCGGTTGAAGCTCGCATAGATCCAATCGTTGTTTGGCTTACAGTTACACTTCCACCCTCCTTCAAGATTCACCTAATTTTTCATGTCTCGACCTTCAAATATTTATATGGTTAAGATATGGTCACTAGTCTTCTCTTGCCTAAACTTCTCAACGGGAATTTCATTCCCACTTCCAAAGTCATTCTCCAGACTAATCGAGGTCCAGTCCATCACTGTACAGTACAACTTTAGCATAGAAAAATCAATCACTAAAAGTCTTGCCACTCTTATTTCAACTGAAATTTATTTGCATGAAAATACATGCTTTATCAACCTAGACTAATATACAATAAATCACCATAATTTGAAGAAAAAAAACACTTCAATCTAGAATTATCAGTGATACAATACAACAGGGTTATAAATTACAGGGATGTATGTGTGGCCACTTTATGCACATTAACAAACTTATTCCTCCCCAAGGAAGATAGATGCAATGCAGATCTATGTAGATTCTTTGCTTATACGTCCGCCAGCCGAAATATACGCTTACTGCAAACATGTTTTGGCTTTGAAGTTGAGCTTCAGTCCACAACTGGAATGTTGTATATGACAGAAGATGCTTTAGTATGTATTTGGCAAAAAATGGCCTTCTGGTCACACTTGCAGATCCATCATTTCCAAATCGGCGGAATATTAATTTAAGGCATAATGAACTCGTTCAAGCAGTTGCACAACCTCGTTGACTCGGATGGGAGGGGAAAATTGTAGCTTAGAGTTTAACTTTACTGTATCTTGTGAGCCAGGAGGTAATGTTAATACATCCTCTTGTTGCAGACTTGTAAGCTCCAAGAACTGAGACAGCATGTCACCGTCAAGAATCTTGGGTACTGAAGCCTGTCATTTAAACAATGAAGTTGCAAGTAAGCGAAGAGAGATATGCACACACACACACAAGAATATATATACAATCAGAATTTTCATTTTTCTTACCGGGTTTTCACGACTGCGGAACTCGTTATGATCGTTGCCTAAAATAGGAGCAGTCAACCGATGGACTACGAGTCTAGCTTGGACAGCTTCTAAGAGTTCATATTCTTCCCTGCAGAGCCGTGTTATTTAGCAAGCAAAATATAACTCCTTACTAGCACTAGCCATAACAATATAAGGGAACCAAGAGCAACCTAAAAACTTCTGTTGAAAATTTTAAAAGTACAATGTTTGTTGTCACCTTAGAGCTGATATGCAAAATGATGAGATTCAACACTATTGATGATTCTACAAAAAGATCAACGATCTCAGAATGCATTGTAACTTCTATACCTTTGTAGCAAGCGTTCTTGTCCCAAACTATAGCATTGATATAATGAGAACTCCTTTCACATGTGTTTCCCTTTTTCTGTTATCAGCATTAACCACACGTGTGGATATTGGAATTTGGAACCGGTGACCACATGGTTATTACGTGAAGTCAGACCAGTTCTCCCACAACCCTTAGTTATGTGTGTGAATCATCACTCACCTAACAGCATATCCTGCTTCACGCTAGGTATGGCAATATTAACCCGTCTTCTATGGGGACCCGACGTCCCTCGTCTAACCGGGATGAGACAGGGTCAGGGAAATTCAAAAAAAGTTGGGGATGGGGCAGAGAAACCCTCCCCATTTCCATCTCTACTCACGCACATGCCTATTCTACACAAACTCTGATACCATGGTTCATGTTAAACTTCACTTCCACTTGAAAGCCTAAATTGTTAAGTGAAGAACCGAACTAGTATACCAATGGTATGTCACATTTCCAGTGGGATACTACAAAAACATGAAAGCTTAATTGTGGCCCTCACCATTCTCTGCTCTTATAAGAGTAACAACAAATTTGTTACTTGATGGATTTGGTCGGACGAGAGGGAATACATACCTTGATATAGGAATGAAGATAATAATGCTCCCTAACAATGTACTAGCCACGATAGTGTTCGGTTGCAAATCGACATTTGCACCACTACCATCACATCCCTTCAACACATCATCAGCTGGCAGTTTGTATGAACAAGATCCCTGCAAGAGAGTATTTATAATGCTAATTTAATATATCAATATAAACCATTCCCCAGAATTTTCAGGGACTAAATTTATCTAGAAAATCAAATACTAGAAAAAACAACTACTATTACATGATACTTATGAACCCTGTAACGTTGGTTTGCACCAAAACAAAGCATATAAAAACCTCTATTACATAAATTTTGGGTTATTTCCTGGGAAATCAACATTTTGAGAAGACAGCGTCAATTATAGTACAGACGAGTAAAACTTGAATTACTATAAAGGCTTAACCTCACTTAATGAATAAAAAACAGACTTTTATCAGGATAATTGAGTACAAAAAATTAAGCATTAACCTTTAAAAATGCCAAGAATATGCAAAATCCTAAAATGGAATAAGTACCAGAATATATTGACTGACACTTGAGACAGTACAGTTTATGCATAAAAACAATAAAACTTACTCCACATGTACGAAACAAAAGTAATATATGGATTTATGGAATCGTATTTGTTAAACTTACTCCAACCTAAAATCTTAGCCTGATAGGTGGAGGGCCCAACATGTATATCAAGCGCACATGGACAAAGGACAAGACATCATTGGAAACTGGAAAGTGCACTATGACAAACCAGACTATGATACCATGTTAAACTTATTCTAAGCTTAAGCTAACAGATGGACTCAATTGGTGATTTGGTCCCTCTTACAATATTTTGCTTGTTCATTTTACATTACTACAAATCAACTTAAAGGTTTGTACTTGTAACAAAGTTCAAGGCACACAGATTCGAAATAATACGAATCAGATAGCAGCCTGCATGCAAAATTCAAGGACTGACCTTCTTAATGCTCATGGCTATCTCACCCATGTGAAATGCAGAAGTCAGTGTTAAGTTGCACTCTGGACTTGCATTTTCTGGGATGGAAAAAATAACGAAAGTCATCATTAGGAACTATATAAAAACAAAACAACACAGCTGAATTTATGTAATTTTATGTTTGTTCAAAGGATACAAGCTTGAGCGAAGTAAAAGACTCATATTTACCTCCTAAACGATCTGAACATGACAATACAGCAATGCTCCCTTTGCGATCCGAAACAACAGCAGTGTCAGCATCCATGAGAATACAGTCAGCGACTAATCTATGTGATGGATCACAGTATAGTTGCTCCAACTTCTTGGCATCCTAGAATAAAAGAAAACATAGCGAACAGCTTCAATACCAAACACACATGGAACTCCATTTCAATTTTACATGCATAAAATCAAGCAGCGTATCATTTAAAATAGAATAATACTCAGCAGGAAGAAACACCATCTGAGTGCAAGAAAACAAATCACACCCACACATAACAAAACTTCTGACAGAGCGCCTACCTCATGATAAGAATAGAAAAGAATACCATCACGGCAATCACCAACAGCAATCCTGGTAAAATATGCAGTCAAAGACATTATCATAAAACGTGATCTTCCCACTGCAAACCTTCTCACTCTTTGGGGATTATCGTTTGGAAAACCGCATACGTAGAACTGATATAAGAAACCAAATCCATTAGCAACTACGATATCGATATGGTAGGCAAAGTCCTCCCAGCACATAAAAAATATACATATAAAATTTTGCAACTTACAGCATTACCAGCAGAAGCCAAGAAATAGCGGTCAAGATAAGGACAAATTGCAAGTACCATTCCAGGCCACGTGGTCGAGTAAGCCAAACGGAAATGCCATGTATCTGTTTCTTCAAGTTTGATTCCATCACAACTGGTATCGTCTGGGCTGCTACAAAGACTACTACTAGATAGTTGTTCCGTAGCATACCCGACAATTTCTCTGAACGGAGAAGTTCGTTGAGAAGACCCTTGCTTAGAAAAGTATGTCATCGAACCACTATCTGAATTTTGCATGTGTTCAAGGCAGAGGACAATCAGACGGCCCTTCGTGCTGTTACATAAACACAGAGTTGTGATATACAAAGATTAAACAGAAACATTCAGCAGATAGGAATATGCTTTCCCAGAGATTACCCAAATAAATATAACACACCTTTCAGCTTCCCCACTGGGCATTATAGCCGGACCAGAAGAGAGACTGGTCCCAACTACTACAACTTGTTCATTTCCCACTTTAACTAACTCCATAGATTTTCCTGTTTCGCCAAGCTCAAGTTTGAAAGATGATAACACTGACCCACGAAGGGGGTCTACACAGCAAACATCGGACGAGCACATGTCATCACTCAAATTGGTCCTCATAACAATTAATAATCTGCTCTCGTTATGATAGAGCACCTTCCTTGGAGTGCCTTCAAGATGAAATTTCTGCACGTTAAGCCTTTTACTGTGCACCATTTCCACCTAAAGGACCAAAGAACCATGTTAAGTGCAACAAACATTCATAACCATTTTAGCCTTTTACTGGTACTGCCCATTTCCTACATGCAAATAGGATTTGAGTGTCTATGTCCTACATGCAAATCTGGCATTATTCACCCTAAAAACCAACTTCATGCTTCATATGTATTGAAGAGTTTCAACAAATTGAAAAGGTAAGATTGGCATCACCAGAATAAATGTGTAGACAACATAAATTCACGGTACAATAAAAGAGATTCCTCACCAAATGTAAACTGTTCTCTGCGACAAATAAAATTCCATTAGGACATTCATCAGAGCACACAGGAGTCACATGTGTTGAAGGTTGAAACGAAATAGAAGTATATGAGAGACTGTGTCTCGCAGTTTGCAACAACCAAGGCCTATCACTGAGAGCAATGACATCGGAATCAAGAGAATCACTTAGAGGAACCAGGAAAACTGGAGTAATGCCAATGCGACGGATGGAAATCAATTGGAGGTTAACAGGTAAGTCATTCATCTCATTGGCTGAATTAACTGAGCAACCTCGTGAACCAAAAGAAACTGAAGCTTGCATTCTTGATGAAGCAGTATCTGCATTTACTATGGAGAAATTTGTAGGACTGTGCCTAGATAACTCCGATGAGGCTGTTGTAAAGGCAGCTGGCCACTCAAAACGAAGTAACATTCCATTCCTCAATCCCGAAAGAATATATATTCTATCAACTAGCACAAGCCTTACATCTTGAGGGATGCACCCACTAATAGTAACCCCCAAAGTATTTGTTAATAAAATGGCACCTGAAGCGATAATTCTTAAACCTTTACCAGGTATAAAAGACAAAATTTCAACAGAAGGTTTATGCGTGCCAATAACAATGGTACTGCCAATGTCAACTCCAACTGGAAGTGTAGCTGCATCGATTCTATCCACCGTGCTGAAGGTAGAACTTGATGATTTTGGCTCAAAATATTTGTGAGGTATAGATATACAAGATAATTCATGTTGTAGTCTTACCCGTTGCACTTCAAATATTTCATAATGATACGTCGACAGTGATTTGACCCCAAGAATGAACAAAAAACATGGATTAGAAGTGGCGACCACAATCAAACTATGTCCAACTGCCCCCAAGTTGATATTTATATTATCAGGGGACCACGACGTACATATTGGAGAAGGCAATGGGATACCTCCAGAATGTGCACCCTCGGTGGGCAAACAAAGCTTAACTGCATTTTGGTGAATCTGGACTAGCAAACCATCTTCCAGAAGGCCACATGCCAAGGTACAAACATCGGGCTGGAAACCAACTGAATCGGTTACATCAGTGAAGTTTAAGCCAACAAATAGAACTCTAGTCTCTTCAACAAATGATAGGACAAGAAAAGAATGATAAGAATCTTTTACTTTCATTCGAACTGTCCATGTACCAGTTATCCCTTGATAAGTAGGGGCAGTCCTGTATAACTTTTCTACACTTATACCACTTCTGATAATCCTTAATGATCCCTCTGGAGCTACTCCACAGCAGGCGAAAACTTGATCATGTTTTTCTTCGTGGTAATCAACAACTGACATATCCAAGATTGGTGCAATGTTCTGTATAGGACTCGTGTATGTTAGGCTCTCATTTTCCAGTTTTAGAACCACTCCATCACCCATCTCAACAAATGCAGCCAAATATCCTCCAATGACCCACAAAAGGGCCTTGCATGGTAGACCTTTATAGAGACACTCAGATATATTAACTTTAAGGTCGCCTGAGTTAAATGAAACTTCAATCATGAAGAGTTCTCCTGTATCTATGCTGAAAATCATCCTTGGATTTTTATCATTTTGTGGTTCCCAACTCCATGAGCACACATATCTGGATGTAGATTTCATATTGCTATTTTCACCATCTATGCACATGGGGTCACTCTCACTCAGTCCAAGTAAAGCACTAGCACAGACAGCAACATTATCATCAACATTGTCATCATCAAAATTTTGCTCCTCAACTAAGTTTGTCCTATATACACAACATGGATTGTGTGCATCTCTAAGATCCATCAGAAGAACATCACCCACCCTGAACAGACATGCAAATCCATTGGAATAGGGTACTTCGACAATATTATGTGCTAGCGGTCCATCTTCAATATATTGAGATATTATATGAATAGCATTTTCTCTTACATTCCCTCCTAGCAGCAACAGCTCATTCAAGACTGCTCCCCTCCTGCATTACCAGATTTATCACTTTGTTGTTAGATGACAGAAAAACCACTAGAAACAAACAATAATTCCCATCCAACAACCATGTGAATAATAGATCACATGAGCATAAATTTACTTGGCATACTATTTCAATTGTCATACCTATTTAGAAGGACCGCCAGTACAGGATTATTATCTTTACTCAAATGACTAGACTCCCTTGAAATAAAGCACATGCTCCATATAGTGCCACATATGCTGGTTTTCTGGAGGCTTCTAGGAGTAACTGTTTCCCCTTCATTTTCAGAAGGATAAAATATTGTCTGAAATTATTTCACAAAATGCCTCATTAACTCCACAAGGAAATGTCATGAGCACGGTAAACTGGATGTACATCAAAGTCTCAGCTTGCTAACTTGATATTACTGATTTTTAAAAACAAATACTTGCTAAAATCTGAGCAGCTATAAACGCAAGTCAACCTTATCAATGATATCATTGGTGGCAGACACTGAAACGGAGAGAAATGCCAACCGGTCTTCATACGCACTTGCAGCCATGAAAGATCCACTACGAATGTATACGAATTGAGTCAGTTAGCATCAACAACTCCAAATCCAGTAAAAGCAGAAAATTCAGACAAAAATTATTTGTTTTATTTTTGAATTCGGATTCGAAGTACATGAACAATGCCAGGGGGAGGACAGATTCACAAAATAACATAATAATAGTAACTCTCCAGCAACTCAATCATTCACATCCAAATTCACCTAGATCGAATAATACATATATTTCTTATCCTGCAATATTTATATTTAATAATCTGTCCATAAAATTCTATCAAATTGCATCCAGCTGAAATTTACCATTGCCAAACTATAGGACATTATATAAGGTCTAACAATTTCAATAAAAAGGGGGAAATATACTGTCCTCTCGACGATAAAATACATTTGCTCACCATATAAAGTTTGATGTAATCGGACACCTTATCAAACAAATTAATCATTTATGACCAAAGAAGCACCTTACCTAGTATCAACAGCTAGCATCCTTCCAAGCTGATGCCTTGAGCTTCCTGGACTAGAAAGTTGAACATTCGACACTGGGAAGAACCTGTGTCATAAACAAACAAATAAAGAAAACAGACCTTAAGAAAATAGCAGCAAATCTCCTTAAAATGCAAGACTATACACAACAAGAAAGAAAAGAACCTGTGCATTTCGTTGCAAAATGCAAGTACTGAGAGCTTCCCAGAGTCAGAAATAACCACCAAAAGGTCTCTTCCCAGCATCTACAAAAGTAAAGGACAGGTCAATTTGGAGATGTTTCTACATAGAAAGTTACTGCCAATAGCATGCACTTGTAATCATTCAGATCAGTTATTTTTTGTCCCCTTTTAAACAGTGACATAAAACTGCTACTACAGCAAGTGAAGAACAATAAAAAAAATGTCTCGGAAGAAGCTGATCAGCAATAAATTGACAAAGTACCTGTGGACTTCGTGCCATAAACTTCTCATTCCAATGCAGTATAGCAAGATCTTTAATTGTTCCAAATGCAGCTTGCTCACAAACAGACTGTACGACTCCATCTTCTCCAATTACAACCAATTCTATAGATGTCTCCTACACAAAATAAAATCAATATACTACTCTCAGAATAAGTTTATTTAATAAATTAAGATACAATTTTCCTATAGATAATTCTTATATTCAATTGTCCCTTTCTTTTAGTGCAACCTTGAAATTAATCAGCAATAACATAAACCTTTAGCCTATCCTTAAGGCCGTGACATTGTCCCTTTCTTTTACTCCATCAGGCATTAGCAAAAACCAAATGGCTCCACTGCATATAAGTCAGAACCCAAACTCCAAATCATAACTCATAAAGAACCTTCGTAACAGGAAACAATAATCCCAGTTCCAGGTTCGGCTTTCTCACTCTCTCGGAATGTGTCCAAATCCAATACAACTTTTACCATCTCATTTATCTACAGGGATCCAACATTACTCTAGGTCACGGAAATCAGAGACAACTGCATCCGCAAGATGATTATTCCTTTCCATTATCATGGACCATAATCATCACAAACTGTCCTCAAACCCCTGATAAACACAACTGAATCACGCCTAACCTAGCCATCAAATTCAATGCACGTAATTCAACAATCTCAATTCAATCTAGGTTACTGCACATAATTGAAATCGTACTGCTATCACATCAATGATAATAGTAAGTTCCGTGTACAGCATCAAGCATGATCAATAACCTAGCACGTTACAGAAATCGAAAAACAAAAACAATGAGTAGGAGAAGAGAAGAGAAAATGACCTTGGCGAAGACGATGTCGAGGCATGAGGGAGAGCGAATGCGACCATAGACGACCTGGAGGACGACGCTTCCTCTGAGGACGCACTTGGCGAGGTAATGGACAGTGTTGGACGCAGCCGAAGACGAAGATCGCGACTTGGTTGACGAACACTCCTCCTCCGAGACCGCCATTAGCTAGGCTAGGCTACGCTAGGGTGTGTTTGTTTCTCGGGAAAATTGGAGGTGTTTTTTCTAGGGCTGTAGGAAAGTCTGTGTTTTTCCTATAAAAATACTTGCTTCACAGTCCATGTGGAGGATTCGGGAATTCGACATCTGGAGCTGTGGACGTGGCTTTTATTTTTCTTACACTACATCCTCTCATGTCATGTCTTAATTTAATTGATTAATTAACACCTTAATTTTGTTTTTAGATAAAACAATTAAATTTGAATTTTATGTAATTAGTAGAGTACGGTTGAAAAGTAATCAGACAAGTTGAGAATTTTTAGAACACGATTTAAAGAAGCAAAGCTAAAAGAGCTGGGAGGTGTATCAATTTCATTTCTTTATTTTTTTTTTGAAGCAAGCACACCCTTCATATAATAATAAAACACGGGAATGACAAACTCTCTCCCAGTAATTTGAACAACGGTCGCATACAATTTTCGATAAAACGATCAAAGGCAACCTTAAGATACTCACTGGAGAACCCATCAAACTATGTCAGAAACCCGACCACCAAATCACTAACAAAAACACTAAACAAACTTAACAATTTAAA